>CM053036.1:75908255-75945587 GCA_028564925.1 Lithobates sylvaticus
ACCTTAGTCCCTTTTTCTAAAAAGTGAGACGTCCGTGGGTCTGTTTAGACCCCTGATATTTCACTAAAGTCCCCCAATGGAGCTCATAAAAAATAGTAAAAAATAAAAATAATTACATTGTAAAAAATATCTTAAAAAAATTAAAAAAATAATAACATAATAAAAATAAAAAACGACTGACGCTGTCCACTGCCCCGCTGACAAAGATTACTGCCCTACTGACATCGTCCATTGTTCCAATGGCTGACACAATCCACTGTCCTCCTGACACCAACCTCTGCCCAACTGACTTGTCCACAGCGCTACTGACAGCGCCCTCTCCTTTACACTTCCACTGCCCTACTGGACGCGACTGGAATTTTTAATAATTTCCCTTTGGGATTAATAAAGTATTTTGAATCTGAATAATGATACTGTCTGTGTTTTAATACATTTTAAAATGTTATATCTATTGAGCCTATTTTCACTCTGTAAACTGTATTGTTACCACTAACATTGATATTATATTCCTCTCTGTTTAGCAGACCTCCTTTCCCTCTGAGGAAGACCCTTTTATTGGGTTGAAACGCGTCAGGGATAGCCTCTCATGCATACGACAGATTGTGTACTTACTGTTGTTATGTGAACATCAGTCTGCATATTGTATATCCATGCCCCCCTGTACATATATGTTTATTAATTTTCTTTCCTACTGGAGCTCATGTTCTAACCCAATGGTTTCAATTGTCTTTTATAAATAAACTTTAAACCTTTTTACATACAAACTCTGACTTCCTTTCATTGTACGCTGCCTAAAAACCCCAACGTGGGGGATTGTTCCTTTGCTTCTATCCTTTAGGGGTGAGCAGCACTCTTTTTGACCTTCGGGTCTGTGTCTTCCCCTTTGCGCTATATATACTGGGTGGCTAAACACCCCTTCCCCTCTATGACACAAAGAGTTAAAACATGAGCTCCGGTATATAAACTGTTTTTGTTATCTGTTTTGATATTTGGTATATAGTTCTTCTTTGTATTTTTTTATTGTTGTATTACTTCCAACCACATGATGAGTAACTTCCAGGGTGACGAATGGGCTACCCTCATGTTGGGGTATGAATCAGATTTCGAGCAGGGTGATCGTGTGGAAACCACAATCTCCACACTCACCTCAAAACTCACTAGAATCCTTGAACAAAAATCAGCATTATATTGGCATATAAAATCCCTTGACAGATACAGCCAAGAAAATATAAATCCTCTAGGACTCAGAGTCCAGATTTTTCCGAATCTGGACCAGATCAGCAATGAGTGTAAATTAGAATGGGAGGACAATCTAACGAAATGCTCACAGCAAATGATGGGTATTCTAAAAAAGGAATACACCAGACAAATGTTACTCCTAGACACAGGGATTAACAACCTAGAATTAGCCCTCGGTCCGTTCATACAGCATCCTCTGTATTTGAACTTACAGGACCAACTACGCAGTGATCTATCGGTCCACAACAAAAACATTTTACACAAAAAAGAACTTAAATATTGGAGGGACAAGACAGCCTTCCAGGAGGGACGAGCATATAGGTGGAACTCCACCAAGAAAACTACAGGGATTACACAATCCACCAATAATACTAGGAAAACTCCTAAAACTAAAGGTACTCCCATTGCCAGTCAACACAATGAGCACGACAATACAACACAAAAAGGAAGAGGCAAATACAAGCGTAGTCGCAACAACAGGGGTTCACCCGAACAAGAAAACAAAAAACGTATCACCGATACTGAGCTTGAGTCCAGACTCAACAGCCGAGATGTCCCTACCAATACTGACAATCTCAATAGCATTCCATCTATGGAAGCCTCAGGATCTGGGAATCCCACGACTTTAGCTACTAATCAGCACACAACAGGACAAGTCAATGCTATGCGCCCACCCCCTTTAAACCCCACACGGGGATCCCCCTCACCCCAACCGAACAGGGGAACAGGGAACCTGGACGCTTTTGTCACACGGATTCCTCCGAATCACTCAGCGTGATTAACCTCTCGTCGCACCCCCTATCTAAAGCGGAATCCCATGTCCTCGCTCGAGGGCTGACTTTCTGCCCACAAAATAATTTTGATCTTTTTGAAGTCGTCACGGATCTCCAACTCTTTGCGCGCAGGCTCCTACTCAAGAGCCTGCACACAAAGACCGACATCCCTGATGACACTACCGACTGGTCTACCTTCACCATGAGGGAGTTTAAAGCGTTACGCGATCTCACTCTATTGTTCCAGGAGAACAACACCCTCGATTTTATAGACCAAATCGACTTAGATAGTCTATTGGATAGTGTCAATTTATCCACATCCAACCATGATGTAAAAAAATTTAAAAAACCTTCCTCGAAGTTCCCCCCCCCCTAAGTTTAAGCTCTAGTATTGACACTTTTGTCAAACAGACTATTCGTGACATTTCCAAGATTTCACGTAAAAAAACACACCCCAACAACCTAACCAAGGAGGAATTTAAAGCGCTTGAGGCGCTACGGCTTAATACCAGTATCACCATAAAGTCCTCAGACAAGGGTGGCAACGTGGTCGTCATGGACAATGTTGACTACGTAGGGATGTGCCAAAGGATCTTGGACAATAAGGACTGGTACAAACCGATCCCATTAAAGCAAATACAAACATATTACAGCAAGTTTTACGATTTAGTTGATTCAGCATTTAGTAGAGGAGCCATCACTCAGAATATATATGAATTTATTAGGACCAAATACCCCAAAGCAGCAACCTTTTATAGTTTGCCAAAAATACACAAATGCATGGCCCAACCCCCCGGGCGCCCCATCGTCTCCGACAGAGGCAACATCTCAGAAAATCTAAGTAAGGTTATAGATTCATATCTCCAACCCTTTGTCACATCTATGCCTTCCTTTTTGAAGGACACCATACACTTATTACAGACAATCAACACTACAGTTTTATCCACCAAATCTATTTTTGTGGTCATCGATGTTGAAGCACTCTATAGCTCGATCCCCCATAACAAGGGAGTCGCAGCGATACGGAGAACTCTAAGACATAACCCGAAATATGACGATTTATTGAATGACTTCATCATTGACGGGTTGGACTATATTTTGCACCATAATTTTTTCATGTTCAACAATTCCCACTTCCTCCAGGTACAGGGCGTGGCCATGGGCACTTGTTGCGCCCCGGCCTACGCCAACCTGTACCTGGGGGAGTGGGAACAATCCCTCCTAGATGACAGGGACCTCGTCATGTACACTAGCCACATTACCACATGGCTACGGTACATCGACGACGTCCTTGTCATCTGGGACGGACCTGAGGACCTACTATTAGAATTTTTTGCTCGTCTTAATCACAACGAGCATAATCTTAAATTTACTATGACATATGACCGTAATCAACTGACTTTTCTAGATGTACTGATTGGCCGCTCCTCTGACAACTCCACCTACAGCACCCTGTTTCGGAAAAACACTGCGGGAAATACAATCCTCCACGCGGAGAGTTTTCACCCATCCACACTCAAACGGTCCATCCCTTATGGCCAATACTTGCGCCTACGTAGGAATTGTTCCAACGATACACTTTTCAATACTGAGGCTGGTCAACTCCAGTCCAGACTACTGGCACGCGGGTATAGCCGGTCGTGTTTGCGCAGGGCCTACAACCGTACCCTTGCGCAACTCCGGCCAAACCTACTTGCACAAAAGAAGGCCAAGAATGATACTGGTGTGGATTTCACCAGGATCATCATGAGATTTTCTAAACAGCACGACACCATCAAAAAAATCATTTCACGATATTGGTCCATTTTAAAGGACGACCCGAAAGTCAGCCAATTCCTCCCTGCTAGCCCCGCAATAACCTTTAGACGGGCCACCTCACTACGCGATCGACTCGTACAAAGCGAATTCAAGAACGAGACCCAAAGGCTTAAACACTGTTCTATTCTGGGTACCTTCCCCTGTAGCCACTGTTCAGTATGCAAATATATAAAACGTGAAAAAACGTTCCCCCTTCCCAATGGGGTAACGTTTCATCCATCTCACTTTGTGAACTGTCAAACTAAAGGGATTGTCTATATCATGCTGTGTGAATGTGGTGCGTTCTACATAGGAAAGACGAAGCAGGAGCTCCATAAACGTATGTCCAAACACATTTATTGCATGCAGATTGGTAATCACTACTTACCCTTAGGACGACATGTGGTAACCGTACATAACTACAAAATGCCCACTGTTGCTTTCGCGGCCCTCGATCGGATACACATACCCGACCGAGGCGGAGACTGGAACAAAGTACTCCTCCAGTGCGAACAGAGATGGATCTATAGACTCAGTGCCACAGTCGCGCCGGGCCTTAATGAGTCCATCTCCTTCGCCCCCTTTCTAAAGGGCTTTGTCTCAGGCAAAACCCAGTAAGGGGACCTGTCTGTCGATCATATACCCACCTGTCGATCATATACCATGTTTTACCATAGTTCACTCTAGTAGTGACCCCTTTTGGACACTTTCGTTGTTGCAGCTCCTGCTTCGCCTTCCCCCACTCCACGTCTCTCCCTCTATGGGACAGCCCAATAACATACAGGTCCCTCTGATAACAGAGATGCTGTGAATATCTCCCTTTGATATACAATGTATCCCTATTTAACCTAATTCAATTTAATGTAATATATTATTTTGTTTATATTACGTTTTCCACTTGGATGATGTCATACAATTAGACCGCACCAAATCACATACAGTCAAAACGACAGTTTTCAACCAGAGTCTTATGTATACATGTGATGTACATTTAACAAATGTCTCTTATGTATAATTTTGTACAAATTACAGTATGTATTATATTAACATAACCTGTGGAAATACCCATGTCCTATGTTTCCATACTAAATCTAGTCAGAGTTGCGTGTTATCTATGTTAGAATTGAGCTGTGTTTTCTATTGACCCACCTGCGGCCATGTTGATTTGGGGTTTTTATATATTTTTTTTTTTTCTCCACGGTCATTACTTTTTCACTTTTCTTTATTTTATTTAATTTTCCATTTTTCCTGTTGCTTTCACCCCCAGTTCAACATCTCTACATCTTTTTTGCCGCAGGCTGGCCAGGTTTGTGTAAGGAAGACTCCTGTCCACCCTTGGGGTTTGCCCGACTCCGCCGTACCATCTGGGCCACTGGGGGGCGCCATCACGTCTTCCCGACGAGGGTAAGGAGCTGCGCCTTCTTCCACCATTACGCGCCTCCTTCTTTTCCACGATCGACGCACCTGGGCTGGTCCCGTGCGACCATCTGTTGGAACTAACCCTCGTCGGCGGCATTCCTGGACATCCCTGGACGACGCTCTCCATTGCGCACGCGCGGGACGCCGCTGGTGCGCATGACGAGCGTACGTCACGTGACTTACGTCGGGGATGACGTAATCACGGGCCGCAATATGGCCGACAGGAACGCCGGGGACGCCACACGTGGCCTGCCCGTTTGGCGGCCTTCCCCACCTGGACAAAGACCAGGCCCATGTGGACACCTATCCACCAATAGGGTCAGTCGGTGCTGACCACTTCCGGTGACCCACTTCCGGCCACCAACATTGATCGTCTATACATAAATAGGACCAACAAGCATTACACAATACTGCCACCATCCTAACAGGATCAGACCACCACTGAGATTGATATGCGGTATGTACGGACACCGTCCGATGGCTACACTCATTACCTTACCCCCGCAGACCACTTTGTGGTTCTAATGGGACAGCTTTTTTGTCCATCTAATCTTTTGTTTGATCCCATTGATCACTACTACCCTTTGTTTCCAGATTGGGTGACCCTCACCCCATCGACCCAATAGTCCCCCCACAACATCACTATATTCGTGATCAGGACTGGGGGTCCTCTCCCAAATGCATCACCGGCTATTGTGATATAGCCTCATTGCCAGCAGCCCGTGGCACCATTTCAGCATCTTTTCACCCCAGGTAGGACTATAGCCTTAGTTTGCATATATATATACACATTGTCCCACTATCACTCTTCCACCTTTTGACTAGGTAGAATTAATATCACCCTTATTGCACAGAGCCCCAACATTTCATTACATACCCCCCCCCCCCCTTTCCCCCCCCCCCTCCCCCTCCCCCCCCTCCCCTCCCCCCCCTTCCCCCCCCCTCCCCCCCCCCCTTCCCCTTCCCCTCTTCCCCTCCCCCCTCCTCCCCCTCCCCCCCCCCCCCGTCCCCCCCCCTCTTTCCTTCCCTTTTTTTCCTCTTTCCCCCCCACTTTTTTCCCCCACCCCCCCCCACCCTCACACACTCACTCCCTACTCCCCCCTAGCACCTTTCCGCTCTCCCTCACCCCTTCACTCTCCACACACACACCACCACACGCTCCTGCCTCACCGTGTTTTTGCATTCCAAGCTTTTTTTTTTTTTTTGTCTTTGTGAGGGGGGTTCTTTGCCTTTTTGGGTTGGTTTTTTAGTTTTTTAGTTGTTTAGCTTGGTCTCATCTTGTCCCCGTCACACATCACACTCACTATATGTCCTGGTTACCCTACTTGGTAATAACAACCACACACAGATGCTTAATTAATGAAATGCCTCCTCTTAGCTGCAATATACTGTTTTACCTCCCAAGACACCAATTTATAATACAATCTCTACCCCCTTTTGGAGCTTGTCATAGGTGGTGCCTGCGCGCTCCTCGGTCTTACCCAGGTTGTTTCCCTCCTCTGGCACCCCTGCCTTGGCAGCAGGAGAAGTAGGAGTGGAACCTCAAGCGTGTGACCTCCCGCAAGCCGTGTGGCGCCCCATTGACCTGAGTGGTTCTCGGTGGAATATGTCCGACGTGCCCCATTTAAGTGGACGGTGTCTTCCTTGCTAAAAACTCTCCACGTGGGAATACCACATACTCTTTACCTCTAGGATATACACCATCGTGGTAAATATAAATCTCATTGTGTTCTGTTATATTCAGCTCTCTATTCTTTTGAGCCTATTTTCACTCTGTAAACTGTATTGTTACCACTAACATTGATATTATATTCCTCTCTGTTTAGCAGACCTCCTTTCCCTCTGAGGAAGACCCTTTTTGGGTTGAAACGCGTCAGGGATAGTTTCTCATGCATACGACAGACTGTGTACTTACTGTTGTCATGTGAACATTAGTCTGCATATTGTATATCCATGCCCTTTTGTATATAAATGTTTATTATTTCTCTATTTCCCACTGGAGCTCATGTTCTAACCCAATGGTTTCAATTGTCTTTTATAAATAAACTTTAAAACTTTTTTACATATAAACTCTGACTTCCTTTCATTGTACGCTGCCTAAAAACCCCAATGTGGGGGATTGTTCTTCTATTTTTACCCTTTAGGGGTGAGCAGCACTCTTATCCTTTAGGGGTGAGCAGCACTCTTTTGACCTTCGGGTCTGTGTCTTCCCCTCTGCGTGTGTGCAATCACAGCCCAGAGCTCTGTACAGAGAGAGCGATCTTATGGTTTCTCGCTTTTGCCAATCAGGGATGAGAAACTGAGAGATCTCTTAGTAAAAGCAGCACACTGTACACACATTACACATAGTTAGACACATATTTAACCCCTTGATTGCCGAAGAGGTTAATCCCTTCCCAACCAGTGTCATTAGTACAGTGACAGTGTATAGTATTATCACTGATCACTGTATGTCACTGGTGATGTCAGTGACAATAAATCTGTTTCCCCTCACTCATCAGTTAGTTTCAGATTGCTCAGTACACTATCACAGTCCCAATTTAAGTCGTTGATTGCCACCATAAGTAGTATAGAAAAAAAACTCTGGTATATATACCATAATTTGTAGGCGCTATAACATTCATGCAAACCAATCCCAGATAGCAAGCAATTGTGCTGCAAGTTTGAAAATGACTAGCTAAGCTTTTACTAGACTTGCCAGGCTTCACAAGTTTGTTGCACAATTGCAGCATATCTGCATAGCACGACTTTAGATCAAATTTCTTTGCAGACATTCTGCAAGTCTGCTGCACGTTTTAGTTCAGTTATGTTGTGCAATAGTCACCCCACCACAGGGGTCACTGTAACTTGCAGAGCTCTTGCTGTAGACTCACCACTGCAACTTTCTCCTTAACAGGGGGTTCAGACTTAGGGGTCATATGTCCACCTAAGACATAAACAATGGCTAGTTCATTGAAAATTATATTCTATAATGTGAGGGGCTTGTGTTCACCCCATAAAAGGGGGTGCCTGTGGCAGGAACTACACCATCTTGCGGCAGACGTGGTCTTTTTACAAGAGACGCATTTTACATTAGGATCGATACCACAAATGCCCTTAGTTCCATATAACCAGTGGTTCCATTCAGTATCCCCCATCTCAAGGGCAAGGGGGGCGACGATAGCTTTTTGGAAAACGTGCCCCATGACCTCTATATTAGTTCAAGCGGACCCGGAAGGGCGATTTTTATTTGTTAAAGGAATGCTGAATGGACACTGGGATACATTTGCTTCCATATATGCACCGAACGTTCACACAGTGGACTTCATGGCCAAGACTATCAAGCTTCTAGAGAAATTCAGGGAAGGATTTTTGGTTTTGGGGGGAGATTTTTATGTGACGTTAGACCCCAGACTAGATACTTTAACTGGGAAATCTCCACTATCTTTTAGAGCAATTAAACATGTGAAACAACTTTTCAGACCACTTTACTTGGTAGACAGCTGGCAGATAACACATGCAGAGAAGAAAGACTATAGCTATTACTCCAAAACCCATAATGTCTACTCCCGGCTTGATTAAATCTTGGTGGATCTATATTATCAGAATTTCTTGAGATCGGCTACTATTGAACCCATAACAATCTCAGATCATGCCTCTATTACAATAACTTTCTCCCCGGTATCTATAGATCCTCGGGAGAGGATGTGGAGACTAAATTAAACTTTGCTGGATGATAGACAGATATCAGAGGACTTAAAAAAAAAATGGTGGAATATTATAATAATAAACGCATCTGGGGAAGTCTCAGAACAGACAGTTTGGGAAGCCCATAAGGCGGTCATTAGAGGAGAATTAATAGCACATGGCTCACGTGTAAAAAAGAAAAACGGATAGAAATTGAGGATCTATTGAAAGAAATACAGGAGTTGGAGAGACAACATAAAGTTAATCATGACCAAGACGTAGCCAGACATTTGGAGACATTAAGAATAGAACTCTCCAGATGCCTGGATCGAAGAGCTAAAGAAAAGCATAGATACTTTGAGCACCGTTTTATGAGTAAGGGAACAAATGTGGCCGACTGTTGGCTAAACAATTAAAAAAGCAACAGGACTTAGGCCATGGGCATAATATACAAATGCACACCGCCGCGCTTAGGTAAATGTTAACGGTGGCTGCCTCCCCAAGAAAGGAGACTCTCCTAAAAGAGCTCCAAGTGATTGGAGATATAAAGCTAGGGGGTCAGTGGCGCTACCTATCAGATGAGCATACCAGTAACCTAGCGGTTGGTATACCGTGTAGGTGTACCCAGTATTATGGGTGTAGAAACTGCGTGGAAGTTAAAAATATGACCTCTCTCGTAGGGGTCAAAACACCAGGAATGTGTGGGATTAGCAGTGGTGTGGAATGGTACCCCTAAGCGGCCCAGTGCCTCTCAATAATCCCCATATAAATAATGTTATGTAAGAAATATCAGTGTATAAAATTCTATAAACATAATACCTAAATAAAGATAACCCAAGTAAGTCTAGGGTGAGCCTATAACTAATATCTATTACCACGTATACACATATATAGTGTCCAGTGTCCTATACAATTTTCCTTCACGCAAAAAATTAGCTATTGCTATGTATATATAATAATACGTGATATTTAACCACTTTAATACCAGACACTTAGACACCTTCCTGCCCAGGCCAATTTTCAGCTTTCAGCGCTGTCGCAATTTGAATGACAATTGTGCGGTCATGCTACACTGCACTCAAACAAATTTTTTATCACTTTGTTCCCACAAATAGAGCTTTCTTTTGGTGGTATTTGATCACCTCTGCAATTTTTATTTTTTGCGCAACAAACAAAAAAAGACAGAAAATTTTGCAAAAAAACAAGTTTTTCTTTGTCACTGTTAAATCTTTTTGTAAATAAGTGCGTTTTCTTCTTCAATGACGGGCACTGATATGGCTGCACTGATGGGCACTGATAAGGTGGCACTGAGGTGGCACCAATGAGGTGGCACTGATGGGCACTGATGATGGGCACTGATAGGCGGCACTGATAGGTGGCACTGGTATGCGGCACTGATGGGCACTCAGGTGCCACTGATGGGCACTCATAGGCGGCACTGATGGGCACTCATAGGCGGCACTGACGGGTACTTATGGGTGGCACTGATGCATACATACATGTGGCACTGATAGGTGGCATGGATGGGCACTGATGGGCACTGATAGGTGGGCCTGGATGGGCACGGATAGGCACTGATAGGTGGCACTGATGACACTGATGGGTGGCATTGCTGGGCACCCCTGTTTTATAACATAAATATGATGTGCCAATCAGTGCCCATTTGTGGGCACTGATTGGCATATTTTAGGCATTTTTTTTAACATGTGGAGGGGCATGGGGGATGTACCTGGCCATCCACATGCTAGGGGCTTCCCTGGTGGTCCTGGGGGCTTCCCTGGTGGTCTAGTGTGGGCATCTGAGGGGGGGCTGCGCTGATAAACAATCAGCACATACCCCCCCCTGTCAGGAGAGCCCCTGATCGGCTCTCCTCTACTCGCGTCTGTCAGACGCGAGTGAGGAAAAGCCGATCAACGGCTCTTCCTGTGTACATCATGGTCAGCCGTGATTGGACACAGCTGATCACGTGGTAAAGAGCCTCCGCCAAAGGCTCTGTACCGAGATCGGTGTAGCGGTGTGTCAGACTGACACACCGATCCACCGATCGCCGCGATGCGTGCCCCCACGGGCACGCGCGACTGTTATCGCGACTGTTATCCTGATTATCATATGACGCCCAGTCAGGATAACGAAACCACTTCCCGGACCTCAATCTGCTATTGACCGGGCGGGAAGTGGTTAAAGTTGCTGGAAAACCAAAAATCGAAAAAATTCAAAACCAAAATACCAAAACCAGTGACCTCTATATGTGAGGTGAAACTATATGTAACAATATATAGCAGTAAATGCCAATGTATTAAACAATCCTTTTCGTGAAAAAAAATAAATAAAAATAAGAAAAAATTAAAAAATAAGAAAAATAACAATTAAAATTAATAATAATGTCCAAAATTAACAGTTATATGTTGCTGTGTCCAGACATAAAGAAAAAGAGTGACTTTCGTGCTTGTGGGCTCTCCAGGTGACTTGAGTGCTCCCCCTCAAGGCTCCCCACTCATCAGCTCCTTACGCCCCTGCAGGGGTAACAGGCATGTAAATCAACTCCCTCTGGCTGGTCCCCTCCGTTTTTTCCAGCTCCAGGTCCTGTAGGTCAGTTCCAAGATGTATAGGTCATCCTGTTGTTTTTAAATATTGGCAACCAGGTGAGGAGTACAAAGGCAAGTGTGTCTTGCCTACAGTCAAGCATGGTGGTGGGAGTGTCATGGTCTAAGGCTGCATGAGTGCTGCTGGCACTGGGGAGCTACAGTTCATTGAGGGAACCATGAATGCCAACATGTACTGTGACATACTGAAGCAGAGCATGATCCCCTCCCTTCGGAGACTGGGCCGCAGGGCAGTATTCCAACATGATAACGACCCCAAACACACCTCCAAGATGACCACTGCCTTGCTAAAGAAGCTAAAAGGGTAAAGGTGATGGACTGGCCAAGCATGTCTCCAGACCTAAACCCTATTGAGCATCTGTGGGCCATCTGTGGGGCATCTGTGGGGCATCCTCCAAGCTGTACACTTGTAGCAAAGTGTCATTTCTTCAGTGTTGTTACATGAAAAGATATAATAAAATATTTACAAAAATGTGAGGGGTGTACTCACTTTTGTGAGATACTGTATATACTCTGCATTCAGTGTAGCCTATGTCTACAGTGCATTCCGTGGTGTACTGTTTCTAATACACTTCAGGCAGTGTACACAGTATCTAATACAGTGTGTATTTTCATTTTTATTGTTTGACTTTAAGCGTTATTAAAATCACTGCTCCCAAAAAAACGTCCGTTTTTACAAAAAATTTTTTTTGCATTGATACATGTCCCCTGGGGCAGGACTCTGATCCCCAAACACTTTTTATGGCAAAAACTTGCATATAAGCCTTTAAAATAAGCATTATTGATTTTTCACGTTTGCGTCCCATAGACTTTAACGTTGATCGCGTGGTCAAACAAATTTTTTACCTGTTCGCATGTTCTGCTGCGAACCGAACTGGGGGGTGTTTGACTCATCCCTACTGCTCACTGCTGCACTTAAGATGGCTTTGCTACCATTTATGCTGATCTGGATGCCAAATATCATCTTTTGCCTAGTCCTTACTCCTTACTTAATCATTTTGTATGCTAAGGGCCGGTTCACACTGGTGCAATGTCAGAGATCGGATGTGATTCGCACCGCAATGCAGTGAAAATCACATGCGATCTCTGTGCGATGCGATTTCAGCATGAAGATCGTATGGCTGAATTTGCATCAAACTCGCACAGGACCCTTTTTTTGTCCGCAGCAGAATCGGATCTCATAGGTGTTCACACCCATGCAATCCGATTCCAGTCCAAGTTTGCAGATTGCACTGCGATATGCGAACTGATTTGGGGGTGTCATTAACTTTTAACTGACACTCCCAGCAGTTTGCATAGGGCAGTGGGAGCTGACACCGGGAGACATGCGATGCGCATTGCAGCAGTGTGAACTGGCCCTAAATTGTGTTATTACCATTAATCCATTTTATGCTTACCTAGTTACCAACCATATTTGGTTCCAATATAATAAGTTTGCCTCTACTACCTGGTTTTGTGCCTGTTTTCTTTGATATAGTGCTACTACTGGGTACTACATATTACATTCAATGATTTCCTGCAATGTGGTATGTTTGTACACTCAACCTGGTGTGTTATGCCACGTACACACGAGCGGAATGTCCGACAGAAAAAGTCAGACGGAATCTTTTTATCGGATATTCCGATCGTGTGTGGGCCTCATCTGACTTTTTTTTTTTCAAAAAGTCTGATGGACCTAGAAATAGAACATGTTTTAAATATTTTCGACGGAACCAATTCCTATCAGGAAAACCGCTCGTCTGTATGCTTTTGCGACAGACCAAAAACGACGCATGCTCTGAAGGAAGTTTAAGACGGCAGCTATTGGCTATTGAACTTCCTTTTTCTAGTCCCGTCGTATGTGTTGTACGTCACCGTGTTCTAGACGGTCGGACTTTGGTGTGACCGCGTGTAGGCAAGACAGTTTCAGCCGAACTCTGTCGGAACTCGGGTCGTGTGTACTTTTTGGGGAAAAAGTTGATGCAAAGAACAGAGGATGCAAAGAACATCCTGGCTTCTATAGTGGTAGCGCTACACTTGCAATCGCCTCACAGGCCTGTTTCAAAGAATCAACTAGAAAGGAAAGAAGTATTTTTTTTATTTTTTTTTATTTTGGTATTCTGTGAAAAAGGGAACAGAACAGAAGCAGCGTTTTGGATCTATTAAACCTAACATGCTTTTAATGACAATTTGTGGTTAACCGAACAGAATTACCATTTGTGGGTTTGCCTAATAGAGAACTCAGAAATAAAAAACACAAAGCAGAACTTTTGCCAAAGAAAAGATGATATCCAAATAGGTCGACTTCAAACCCATTGTGAGTCAGACTATAGACAATGATTCATGCAACTTGACTGAAGTGGAGCCACAGTCTGGGACAAGAAGTATAATTTTCCAAAAAGAAACAGCATTTTCAGCTGTAGAACTCTAAAATGACAATGGTAGAAATATCGTTAACACATGTAGCTAAGCAGTATAGAGGGTGGAAACACACCTGTAAGCAGGGTGCCCACCTCCCCTTCAGGTGGCCGTCTCATACAGCTGGGCCCCACCTGCATGCAGGCTCTCCAGGGAAACATGCTTGACTCTCTACCCAAACCCACACTTTGTTCACATTTACGGATGCAGCTCCTAGACCTAGACCTTCTCGCCAGATCCCCCTGGTCACAGTTCACATTACCCCCTTAACACCTGGAGTACTTCTTATCTAGGCCTACCAAATGTTTTCCATGCTCCAGATAGTGATTGCAGAGTTCCAACCAAACACCTGGGGCCTGTGGGACATGGGGTCCTGGGCCACCTGGCACATGATAGCTGAGGAGTATTCCCACACTACCAGGCTTGGAACTCCTTCATTACCACCTACTCCTGAGCTGACCAGGCTTTCACCAATAAATATGCATAACTCTTCTCCCCAGGCATTGGCTGTGGATGGTACATTATTCTATATTACTTGTAGAACATCACAGAGGCTTTGGGCTGCAAAGTAACTTGTGTTCCATTCCAATGGTAATTACCCAGATAGCAAGGATAACTTGCCACAAATTTGTGGCAGTGTTGAATTGTAAGTCTGTTAACTTGCTGCACATTATCACTGGCAAGTTGTACACTTGCAGAGCACTTGAAGCACACGTTCTAGTTGACACTTTTCCAATTTGTAGCAAATTTGCATGGCAAGTCTTTAGCAAGAGAAAAGTTGCAGTGGTAAGTCTGCAGCAAGAGCTTTGCCAGTCACAGTAACCCCTGTGGTGAGATGACTATAGTACAACATAACTGAACCAGAACTTGCAGCAGACTTGCAGAATTTTTGCAAAGAAAGTTTATCTGGAGTCATTCAATGCAGACTTGCTGCAATTGTGCAACAAAGTTGTAAAGCCTGGCAAGTCTAGCCATTTTTAAACTTACAGCTCAATTGCTTGCTATTTGGGAATAGTTTCCAGATAATGGCAATAAGAGTTGGTTCGGTACAGTCATAGTTACATAGTTACATAGTTGCATAGTAGGTGAGGTTGAAAAAAGACACAAGTCCATCAAGTCCAACCTATGTGTGTGTGATTATATTTCAGTATTACATTGTATATCCCTGTATGTTTTGGTTGTTCAGGTGCTTATCTAATAGTTTTTTGAAACTATCGATGCTCCCCGCTGAAACCACCCCCTGAGGAAGGGAATTCCACTTCCTTGCCGCTCTTACAGTAAAGACCCCTCTACGCAGTCTAAGGTTAAACCTCTTTTCTTCTAATCTTAATGAGTGGCCACGTGTCTTAGTGAACTCCCTTCCACGGAAAAGTTTTATCCCCATCATAGGGTCACCAGTATGGTATTTGTAAATTGAAATCATATCCCCTCTCAAGCATCTCTTCTCCAGAGAAAATACGTTCACTGCTCATAACCTTTCTTCATAACTAAGACCCTCCAGTCCCTTTATTCGTTTTGTTGCCGTTCTCTGTATTCGCTCCTTTTCCAGCACATCCTTCCTAAGGACTGGTTCCCAGAACTGGACATCATGCTCTAGGTGCGGCCAGACCAGTCTTGTAGAGTGGGAGAATTATCGTTTTATCTCTTGAGTTAATCCCCTTTTAAATGCATGCCAATATTCTGTTTGCTTTTGTTAGCAGCAGCTTGGCATTGCATGCCATTGCTGAGCCTATCATCTAATAGGACCCCCAGGTCCTTTTCCATCCTTGATTCCCCCATTCATAGAACTTATAAATGGAGGAAGAGAGGGAGCATTGCAATACTCACTTAAGAATTCCAAGTCTTTCTCCTGGTTCCCATTCCCAAGCCCGAACTCTATATTACTTCCCCAGCCGCTTTCTACGAAGGGGAGAAGACACAAGACCCGCTCTCTTAAGCTCTCTATATTGTGATTAGTCCGTCTCCAACCTCTGGAACCCAAAATTTGGCCCCTCTTAATCCTTTAATCCCAAATTTAACCTCACAGCTTCTCTCACAAGGAAGAGTAATAATTAAATGGTATACAAAAATAATAATTGCACAAATCAATTAATGAGTAATAAAATACACTAATAATGATTAAAGTAAAAAGTGCAAAAAAAAAAAACTAACAAACCTATAACCACACTAACCATGAGTGTAATTAGTAAAATAAGTGCTACACACACTAAACATGAAAAGTGCAATATGCATCAAAAGTAACAAATTGGTAGAAAAAATGTCTGTATAGTATCAAAATAGTCCAAAATGAATAAATTGTGTTCCTCCACCAAGTGATAATGAATCTTCTGTGACACACCATATGTGGTAAACAGGGACTCTTACCAGATAGAAGGGACCACCTATCGCTAGGACGGTCAACCAAGCAAGCAGATTAACCTCTGTGGGGTAACAGGGCAAAGCCCCTGAAGGTAATCCAAACACCAGGTAATCTTTCTCTATAGCCTCCACTCATAGCGATATCCCCAGATCTTCTAAAGGAGTTTCATAAGGAGGAGAAAAAACTCCAATAGTGTGATACCATTCAAATAGTGTTTATTGAAGAAAAAGGGCCAAATGGCTACTTACAAATTTAAAAAATCCTATGCGCACGTATAAAAAATGTTTGCCGGCAAACAAAGGAACACTCGTCCTTCCGGGATCACATGGGGCACGATGGCGTCAGTGCGTAGCACCGCCCAACATGTTTTGTCACACATGACATCTTCCTGGGGCACGGGCGACGCGCCGAGTCATTGCAATATATATAGAACACGGAAAGAACCAGGCCTCGCTGTCATGCGGCGGCCATGATGAATACACTCAAGCCTCCTTCCCATTTTCCACAATCAGAATAGCCAGGCCTCAATTTCAAACAAAAAGCCTGAAACTGAGCTAACAGTATGATTTAATAACCATAAGGAATACCAAATTGAATGAAAAGAAGGTTAATCATGGCAAATACTACCAGTTAAGCAAGGTGCTTTTAATTAAACATGTACAGATATCAAAAATAATAATAGTAAGGCCGTCATATATAAACTGAAAATTACATGACGAACGACCTCTAGAGGATATCTTTGGTATTAGCCAATAAAATAAATCAAAGAGGTAGAAATGGGAAGGAAGCAAAATACAAATATAATAAATATTAAAACAATATATCTAGGCAAATATCGCCAGCAAACCCAATAACAAAATTAATAATTAATTAAATAAAAATACATAAAATGAATAAAAAAAACTGTAAATGTTCAAGCATTATCAATAAAGGCATTCACCTCGACATCAGCGTTCAAACCGAAAGGTCTAAGACATTTGACTCTATAAATCCAACTCATCTCGAGCTTGGAAATTTCCCATCTCCTAGACCTCCCCCTCCAATGTAGTTTTAACTTGTCGATGCCTACAAAAAAAGTGCCAGCTGTATTTTTATTATGCACTTCCAGGTAGTGCCTGGAAACCGGATGGCCTTTGAAGCCTCTCTTAATGTTACCTATATGCTCATTAAGTCTGATCTGCAAAGGATGTATAGTACGTCCAATATACTGAAATCCGCAGGGACAGGTTATAAGATATCCTACATTAGAGGTGGAACATGTTATAAAGGTCTTAATTTGGAAGACCTGAGCTGTACTGTGGGAACAAAACTGAGTAGTCTTCTTATTTTTAATCCCATTAACTGAGCATACGGAACACTTATTGCACTTACAGAATACCGTCATGTTCTTGAAAAAACATTAATTTTGTAGTGGGTGGATCACACGCATTAGGGGCCACCATATCACAATGGGAAGAGGCTCCTCTAAATACCACCTGGGGTTGGTCTGCTAAGATTTTACCCAAAACATTGTCATTCTTTAATATATGCCAATATTTACGAATAAACTTTTTTATTACATGATGTTGATGGGAATGGGATGTAATGAATGGCATTGAATAATTAGTCGCTGCACTCCTATTAGTAGATCTATCAGACAGGAGTAGATCCCTATTTAATATTTGATTGTCCACCACTGTCTGCTCCAATTTTGTTGCAGAATATCCCTTATTAATGAATCTTTCAGTCAGAACTGCAGCCTGCAGCTCAAAGTCTGCAGTTCTACTGCAATTCCGTTGCAAAAGCATATACTGACTCTCGGGAACTGAGTTCAACCAAGACTGGTGATGGCAATTATCCCTAGGGATAAAAGAGTTCCGATCTGTAGGTTTGAAGTAGATGGAGGTCAGGAGTTGATCTCCCTCTCCCCCTGCTTACACGCTGCATTGTATAAAAATCTCATCCTACACACAGGTGTAAACTGAAACAATAGAACATAAGGCAAATGTTAAACCTGCCCAACACAGCACAGCACATATGGTGTGAATGAGCCCTCATACTACATTCATCTGCATAGATGTGTGTAGCATGGCCATATTAGAAGACTGCAGATAGCAATACAAATGAGTTCCAAGTTAACTTATACATACTGTATTACGGTGCTGTACTTCTGGCACTTTTGTTTATTTGAAAACAGTGTTGCATAAGATGAATTACCTGTTGAGTTGTCTAACAAATGTTTTTTTAGTTTCTTAGGGGTAAAATTGAAAAGAGTATTTTCTTTTTTTTTTTTTTGGCTTATCGAGATGCTGAAGATTAAATCTTGTGCTTGTATAAGACTTTTATTGAATGATATCCCCTTCAGCCAAGGTTCTTCCCCTTAATGTGAATCGAGAAACACTTTATCTTTCCTTCACTGCTCAGTGAAATTGATTTGCTAAACAAACTTGGAGAGTTGGGGAGGAAAGAAGCCTTCGGGGCCCATCGGAGACAATTTGCTGATTGTTTGACTGTTTTTCTGTTTATAATAAGCAAAAAAAAAGAAATGAAGCATATAATATTTCCCGAGACCATGAGGCCTTGGACTTTCTAGCAATAAATTATTGCCTTTGTATCACAGTGCTGAGATGATCATGAGCATCTCATCAACTGCTACATAAAATCGAAAATGATTACAATTAAAAGACAATGACTACGAAGAAAATGATTGTATTCTGATAAATTCAGGCACATAACAGTTGTAATGATGGTACTCAGTATATGAATTCATTAAAAAATTTCATAAAAGTATTAAAATGTATTTATGGGTACTTCTCCCCTACAGCGTCAGTCCGCTATGAGGGCTTCTCCTCAATTTCCTTTCCTATATTTTGAGGAAAGTGTTAGGGCTGCCCCCTCTCCCGGCCCTCTTTATCCTGGCCCTGGAACCTCTGGCGGCGGCCCTCCGTGCTGACCCTAATATTACGGGGATTCCCTACACCGGTGAATCCTATAAGATTAAGTTATTCGCAGACGATGCTCTTCTGACCCTCTCTAATCCCATCACAAAACTCCCCAATTTGCACACACTGCTGTCCCGCTTTGCATTCATCTCTGGCTAGCAGATTAACCCCCAGAAAACAACCGCTCTGAATGTCTCTCTTCCGAATTCTCTAACCTCCAATCGTCCTTCCCATACCGCTGGGCTTGACCCTTCTTACTCTTCTCTCTTTGCCGCTAACTATTATCCCCTCCTAGGTACTATGACCACCCTTTTGGACTCCTGGAGATTCCCTTCACTGTCGTGGATCGGTCACATCAACGCGGTTAAAATTACTGTGCTCCCTAAGATTCTCTAGTGCCGCCTATTTCTTACGCTCACTCCAGAATAAAATCTTAGCTTTCATCTGGGCCCACAAATGCAGAGTGGCCCACACTACTCTCTTTAATCCACAGACTAAGAGGCGGACTAGGTGTCCCCAACATCTCCAAGTACTACCTAGCTGCACAGCTCTCACAGCTTACAATGTTGCATGCTTCCTCGGACATTCCCTTATGGATACTTCTGTAAATCACCAATTGCGATCCTATCCCAGTCTCAGCTCTTTTATGGCTTCCCTCTATTTTACGCCCCCCTTCTCTTAGCCCTCTCATGACCCATAGCTTGCGTCTCTGGGACTCTGTCCGCCATTCAGGAGATTTAATGTCCCCCTTTCTCCCACTCCTTCCTCTCCTAAATAACCCCCTCTTCCCTCCGGGGCTACATCAACCCCTGGCCTTTGCCTGGTGGCCTGCTCTTCTTCCGACTTCAGGGTCTTGTCCCGCTCTTCGGTTCTTCTTGCCGGGCCTCCACTTTCTTCTTCCAGCTCTTTTACTAGCATTGGCATGTTTTGCTGTCGCTGTCGCCACCACCTGCTTCTTCTCCTTCCTCCTTCATCCGATGTTGACACGACGCTCTCTCTGGCCGCAATGGCGACTTATATAGGGACACGGGGCGGGGTCACCGAGTGATGTCACATGGTGACCTGCCCCTTATGATGTCAAAGTCCCAGCATCCTCTGGGACTGTGACATCATAAGGGGGTGGGATCACCATGTGACATGAGTCGGTGACCCCGCCCCTTGTCCCTTTATAAGTGGCCGCACAACGCGTCCCAGCCATTACAAGCGGAAACAGCATTGTGTCAACATCGGGAGAAGAAAGAAGAAGCAGAAGGCGGCGGCAACAGCTAGACATGTGCATTTCGTTATGTTCCGAATCGAAATTCGGACGAATTTTTCATTATTCGGACATTCGGATGCATCCGAATTACCGAATTACAATACTAACGAATTTTACCGAATCCGAATTTTTTTCGAATCGAAAAATCGCGGACGAAATTCGAAATATCTCAGGGTCACTTAGTGATAGAAACCCCAAATTTGGATATGTTATAGTGCTAGTTCTACTGTGTTTGCATACCAAATTTCAAGTTTCTAGCTACAAGTGGCCCCGAGATATTTGGCCCCAAAGTCGGGTCGAAAAATGTCATTCTCTGCTGCAGAAAAGTGCTTGACATTTTGTGACCCGACTTTGGGGCCACATATCTCGGGGCCACTTATAGCTAGAAGCCCCGAATTTGGTATGCAAACACAGTAGAACTAGCACTACAACCTCTCCAAATTTTGGGTTTATATCACTAAGTGACCCCGAGATACGTGGACCCAAAGTCGGGTCGCAAAATATTTTCGAATTCGGTTGAAATAATTTCAAATGCAGTTGAAATATTTTCAAATCTGGTTGAAATTATTTCAACTGCATTAGAAACTATTTCAACCAGATTTGAAATTATTTCAACTGCATTAGAAACTATTTCAACCAGATTAGAAAATATTTCAACCAGATTTGAAAATATTTCAACTGCATTAGAAACTATTTCAACTGCATTAGAAACTATTTCAACTGCATTAGAAACTATTTCAACCAGATTTGAAAATATTTCATCTGCATTAGAAACTATTTCTATCAGCAAGTAACCCCGAGATACGTGGACCCAAAGTCGGGTCGCAAAATATTTTCGAATTCGGTTGAAATAATTTCAAATGCAGTTGAAAAAATTTCAAATGCAGTTGAAAAAATTTCAAATGCAGTTGAAAAAATTTCAAATGCAGTTGAAAAAATTTCAAATGCAGTTGAAAAAATTTCAAATGCAGTTGAAAAAATTTCAAATGCAGTTGAAAAAATTTCAAATGCAGTTGAAAAATTTTTCAAATGCAGTTGAAAAAATTTCAAATGCAGTTGAAAGAATTTCAAATCATGTTGATACTATTTCAAGTGGATTTGAAAATATTTTGCGACCCGACTTTGAAAAAAAAAATGAAATTGATTCTAACAGTCTGCAGAAGATCTGCAAAAAAAAAAAAAAGAAGTGAAATGGCTGTTAATAGTCTACAGGAGATCTGCTATTAAATTATATATTTTTTTCTATTCTGTTCTAATCTTTTCTATTTGAATTATACATTTTGGAAGATGGTTATTTATTATACACATCTGTCACATAAAAAAAAAGGATGTGAAATGGCTGTCACGGATGTCGATCGCAAGGCAAGTACATATGCTGTATGTCATTGTCCACTTGCCACAACACCTGCCACAAGCGCCAAGACACCTGCCATGAGTGCCACGTCACCAACCACAAGTGCCACGTGACCTGCCACGTGACCAAGTTGTGGATTGTCCACTTGCCATGTCACCTGCCACAAGTTATGGGGTTCCTAGCACCAAGTGACCCCCAGATATGGGGCATATGTCAAGTACTTTTCTACAGCAGAGAATTACATTTTGTGACCCGACTTTGGGGCCACATATCTCGGGGCCACTTATAGCTAGAAACCCCAAATTTGGTATGCAAACACAGTAGAACTAGCACTACAACCTCTCCCAATTTGGGGTTTATATAACTAAGTGACCCCGAGATACGTGGACCCAAAGTCGGGTCGCAAAATATTTTCGAATTCGGTTGAAATAATTTCAAATGCAGTTGAAATATTTTCAAATCTGGTTGAAATTATTTCAACTGCATTAGAAACTATTTCAACCAGATTTGAAAATATTTCAACTGCATTAGAAACTGTTTCAAATCTGGTTGAAATAGTTTCTAATGCAGTTGAAATAATTTCAAATCCAGTAGAAATATTTTTAAATTCGGTTGAAATATTTTTAAATCCGGTTGAAATATTTTCAAATCCGGTTGAAATAATTTCAAATGCGACTGATTTTTCGAATTCGGTCAAAAATGAAACTAAATCCGAAAACGAATTTAACGAATCTAACTAAACAAAATGAATTAATTAACGAATTAAAACGAAACAAAACAATTTTTTTTTTTATTTTTGCACGTCTAACACAGATGTCGATCGCAAGGCAAGTACATATGCTGTATGTCATTGTCCACTTGCCACATCACCTGCCACAAGTTGTGTATTGTTCACTTGCCACAAGTGCCACGACACCTGCCACGAGTGGCACGACACCTGCCACGAGTGGCACGACACCTGCCACGAGTGCCACGTGACCGGCCACGCGTGCCACATGACCGGCCACGAGTGCCACATGACCGGCCACGTGACCAAGTTGTGGATAGTCCACTTGCCACGTCACCTGCCACAAGTTGTGGGTTTCCTAGCACCAAGTGACCCCAAGATAGGGGCGATATGTCAAGTACTTTTCTGCAGCAGAGAATTACATTTTGTGACCCGACTTTGGGGCCACGTATCTCGGGGCCACTTGTAGCTAGAAACCCCAAATTTGGTATGCAAACACAGTAGAACTAGCACTACAACTACAGACTATTAGTATCTATTTCGTTTTCTCACCAGATCTCCTGCAGACTATTAGCATCTATTTCTTTTTTTAGCAGATCTCCTGTAGACTATTAACAGCCATTTCACTTTTTTTTTTGCAGATCTCCTGCAGACAATTAGTATCTATTTCGTTTTCTCACCAGATCTCCTGCAGACTATTAGCATCTATTTCTTTTTTTAGCAGATCTCCTGTAGACTATTAACAGCCATTTCACTTTTTTTTGCAGATCTTCTGCAGACTGTTAGAATCAATTTCATTTTTTTTTCAAATTCGGATGGCAAAATATTCTCGAATCCGCTTGAAATAGTATCAACATGATTTGAAATTATTTCAACTGCATTTGAAATTATTTCAACCGCATTTGAAACTATTTCAACCGGATTCGAAAATATTTTGCAACCCGACTTTGGGTCCACGTATCTCGGGGTTACTTTGGGTCCACGTATCTCGGTTACTTGGTGATAGAAACCCCAAATTTGGAGAGGTTATAGTGCTAGTTCTACTGGTTTCTAGCTTTAAGTGGCCCCGAGATACGTGGCCTCAAAGTCGGGTCACAAAATGTAATTCTCTGCTGTAGAAAAGTACTTGACATATGCCCCATATCTGGGGGTCACTTGGTGCTAGGAACCCCATAACTTGTGGCAGGTGACATGGCAAGTGGACAATTCACAACTTGGTCACGGGGCAGGTCACGTGGCACTTGTGGTCGGTCACGTGGTACTCGTGGCAGGTCATGTGGCAATCGTGGCAGGTGTCTTGGCACTTGTGGCAGGTGTTGTGGCAAGTGGACAATGACATACAGCATATGTACTTGCCTTGCGACCGACATCCGTGACAGCCATTTCACATCTTTTTTTTTTTATGTGACAGATGTGTATAATAAATAACCATCTTCCAAAATTTATAATTCAAATAGAAAAGATTAGAACAGAATAAAAAAACATATATAATTTAATAGCAGATCTCCTGTAGACTATTAACAGCCATTTCACTTCTTTTTTTTTTTTGCAGATCTTCTGCAGACTGTTAGAATCAATTTCATTTTTTTTTTTTCAAAGTCGGGTCGCAAAATATTTTCGAATCCGCTTGAAATAGTATCAACATGATTTGAAATTATTTCACCTGCATTTGAAATGATTTCAACCGCATTTGAAATGATTTCAACCGCATTTGAAACTATTTCAACCGAATTCGAAAATATTTTGTGACCCGACTTTGGGTCCACGTATCTCGGGGTTACTTGGTGATAGAAATAGTTTCTAATGCAGATGAAATATTTTCAAATCTGGTTGAAATAGTTTCTAATGCAGTTGAAATAGTTTCTATTTCAAATCTGGTTGAAATAGTTTCTAATGCAGTTGAAATAATTTCAACCAGATTTGAAAATATTTCAACTGCATTTGAAATTTTTTCAACCGAATTCGAAAATATTTTGCGACCCGACTTTGGGTCCACGTATCTCGGGGTTACTTGGTGATAGAAACCCCAAATTTGGAGAGGTTGTAGTGCTAGTTCTACTGTGTTTGCATACCAAATTTGGGGTTTCTAGCTATAAGTGGCCCCGAGATACGTGGCCCCAAAGTCGGGTCACAAAATGTCAAGCACTTTTCTGCAGCAGAGAAGAACATTTTTCGACCCGACTTTGGGGCCACATATCTCGGGGCCACTTGTAGCTAGAAACCCCAAATTTGGTATGCAAACTCAGTAGAACTAGCACTACTACATATCCAAATTTGGTGTTTCTATCACCAAGTAACCCCGAGATACGTGGACCCAAAGTCGGGTCGCAAAATATTTTCGAATTCGAAAATCGGTCGAAACACTAAACGAAATCCGAAAACGAATTTAACAAATGTAACGAATCTAACTAAACGAAAGGAGGAGGCGCGGCTTTCAAACCTGCAATGGCGCCTGGAGCCTCAGCGCGTACGAGGGACACCGCACACTGGACACCGCACACCGCACACCGGACACAGAGGGACAGCGGCCCCCGAGGGACACGGGACAGCGGGACAGCGGATCGATCTGTCACAGGTAGGCTGCACTGGGGACACGGGGGGGTTGTATAGGACACAGGGGACATGTAGATGGGCATTTGGTGACACACTTTTCCACTTACAGTAGCTGCTCCATTTCCCCCCCTCGGCTTATACACGGGTCATTAACTTTTCCCATTTTTTTGTGGTAAATCAGGGGCCTCGGCTTATACTCGGGACGGCCTATACTCGAGTATATACGGTAATTAACAAATTAAAACGAAACTAAACGAAACGAATTTTTTCCTTTTGCACATGTCTAGTTCTCTGTTCTGCGCCTTGACTCCAAGAACAACCTCAGCCCCCCTGGTACACCTGGTTGAATAAAATTACTGCAAGCATTATTTACAACACAAGTGAGAAATACCTTTCGCCTGGCTTAATCTATTAATTGACTATTATAGCGTAAGTAACAGTTAAACCAAACTGAGTGCACTCAGCAGGCAGGTTAGTGATAAACAATACATATAAACTTTAAATGCAACAAGGGTTCTTTTAAATCCAGAAAAGTAATAGAGATGAAATCTTCCAATGGGGACACTAGTTCTGGTGACCTGGGGGTCCCCAAGGAATTCTGTTAATTTTCAGGAGTTTCTTCTCACTTCTTATTGGCTATGAAACAGGAAGTGAAGGTAAATCTCTGCTATGGCACATTTCTCCTATAGTTCTACTTTAAGGGCCATTTTACACTGATGCATTTTTCCTGTGTTTTTATTTGCAAGAAAAAGGCTTTCCTCGAAATTCTATGGGATTTTTCAGACCACTGCACTGCGGGTGCATGCGGTGCGTTTTAAAAAGTCCTGCATGCTGCATCCTTGGTGCAATTTTCAACACCATACCAAAAATGCAGCTCCCCATTGATATGAATGGAACATGCAGAAAAATGCATCAAAAACGCAACACATTTTTTTTTTTTTTTTTACAATAAGATTTTATTGAAGTTCGTATACAGTACAGAAGTTCGTATACAGTACAGAAATGAAAGTTTACAAAGACCTTCAATTGCAAAATAGTTAACAATGAATAATAGAGAGAACCAGAAAGAAAGAAAAAATATATAACCGTGCCAACATTGGAACTTAAGTAATGTGGATCAGAAATTTGCTATCATTGCTTTGGTTCACAACAATGGCTACCTATGGGACGATTAGGTACAGATAGGGAGAAGAATGATAGAAAGAACAATGGGGATAAGTTAGTGTAGCCATGGGTTAGGAGAAGCATGGGGTGGTTGGCGGAAATAGGGTGTTGGATCGTATAGGAGGAAGGGCGTCGTGGGGAATCATGTAGCAAACCTAACCGTGACGCAGTGTCACCACAGTCATGCACCCCTGTGGGGAACTAGCTGTGCATGGGTGAGGTGACGGAAGGAGCTTAAGTGCCGTGCTTCGTATCCACGGTACGTTGCTGAGGTGTGTCAGAGGGGCCCTTATGGGAATTACGACGCCCCAAGTCTGGGGTATTGTTTACAATACTAGGGTTGGGTGGGATGGCGGTCTACTCCTGAGGAGGTAGGAGGATCGCGTTGAAGTTTAGAATTCCTGGCATGGTATGGTCGAGCATTGAAGTAGGGGTGGGTATAAATCAAGACCTTAAGCAGGGGGTTGAGGGGGGGGGGGGGGCTACAATTACGTGGCCTATCAGCGTAGCGAGATACTTTTCAGAGGTGGATGTTTATGTGACTCCAGTGGGTTGAGAGGTACTATTTCCTATGGGGTTCCTGAAATGTGACCAACAGGCCCATGTAGTGTGGTATTTGTTTGGGATTTCCTTGGCCTGGTGGATGAGTTTTTCCATTTCCGAGACCCTGTCTACTCTATCAATCCATTCTGTGACAGTGGGGATTGTGGTAGTCCGCCAGTGAGTTGGAATGCACATGGTGGCGGCGTTGATGAGGTGCAGGGCAAGTGATCTTCTATATGAGGATTGCGGTATAGGTGTGTGGTGAAGTAAGTATTGGGCTGGGGAGAAGTCTGGAGAGTAAGTTGTAATGTCAGTAATTAGTTGGTGTATAGCTGACCAAAAGGGCTGAATCAGGGGGCAATCCCACCATATATGGAGCATTGAGCCATTGGCACTGTTACATCTCCAACATATTGAGGGAATACTTGGGTAGCATTTATGTAGTATGTCTGGAGTCCTGTACCATTTTGAGTATAATTTGTATCTATTCTCCTGTGCGGAAACGTTTACAGATCCTTTATGTATGTGTTCAAAGATATTATCCCAGTCACGTTCTGAGATATCTGTAGCTAGTTCTGATTCCCACTGGTGTTGTTGGGTTCTGTTCAGGTTTTCTGTAGTAAAGAGAAGTTTGTACACCTCTGATATAAGGTGTTTTTGGGGTTCTGATCTATCACATATATCCTCGAATGGTGTGAGTTTCCTGTGCCAGCGGGCAAGAGGTTGCGTGTGATAGATGTAGTGTCTGATCTGAAAGTAGTTAAAGAGGGGTATGTGTAGTTCCGGGAGAATTTGTGTTAAGTCTGCGTGTGGGCGGAGAGATCCATTGTGGAAGAGCTGTCGGGCTCTGAGTGATACGGCCAAAGGGGGTGTTTGTCGGTTATAAGTGTATAGACCTGGTGGGAAGTCTGGGTTCTGGTTCAGGGGGGTCATGGGTCCAGGAGGGGGGGCTATATCTAGCAGTCTGCTAGCTTGGTGAAAGACCTGCATAGTGGGGCCGATCAGTGGGTGTGTCGAGTAAGTAGTGGGTATGAGTCTACGGGGGATCCAGGGTAGGTGAGAGGTCGGCATTGGGCCGTAAGCACTTTCAAGGCGTACCCAAGCCTTAGTATGTGCGTGGACATGCCAGTCCACTATTCTGGTGAGGTGGCATGCCCAGTGATACTTTCGGATATCCGGGAGGCCAATCCCGCCTGAGGTTTTCGGGGTGGTTAGTCTATTCCAGCTTATTCTAGGGGTGTTGGAGGACCAGAGAAAGGTCCTGCTCATTTTCCTATATGAGGCAAAGAAGGAGGGTGGGAGTTTTATGGGGATAGCTTGCATAAGATACAGCACTCTGGGGAGGACATTCATTTTTAGGACTGAGGCTCTACCGAACCAGGAGAAGTGGCCAGTGTGCCAACCTTGCAGGTCTCCTTGGATTTTCTGCAATGTTGGAAGGAAGTTAGCGGAGTAAAGGTCTGTTAGTTTGGTGGGGATTTTAATACCCAGGTACGTTAGAGCACGTGAGTCCCATTTGAAGGGGAAATTGTGTTTGCATTGGGATACTAGGGTATTTGGAAGGGTGACATTAAGGGCTGTCGACTTTTCAAAGTTTATTTGAAGGTTTGAAATATTTTTAAATGATGTGAAGTCTTTGAGGAGGTTGGGTATAGTGGTGACCGGGTCGGAGAGAAATAACAGGATGTCATCTGCATATGCTGCCAGTTTGTAATGTTCATCATGGATGGAGATTCCCTTTATGTCCGGGTTGGCCCTCAACCTGCGCAGGAGTGGTTCAAGGGTGAGGACGAAGATGAGGGGGGAGAGTGGGCAGCCCTGACGGGTACCGTTGGTGATGGAGAAGGCGCTCGACAGTCGGCCATTGACTCTTATTCTGGCAGTGGGGGTGGAGTATAGTGCAAGGATCATGCTAAGCAAGCGCGGAGGAAATCCCAGTGCTTGTAGTGTAGTAGTCATGTAGTCCCATGCCACCCTGTCGAACGCCTTCTCAGCATCTAAAGAAAGAAGGAAGCCCGGAGAGGAGGTTGTCGTTAACCAGTGATGTACGTTGATGGCTTTTAGGGTATTATCTCTAGCCTCCCTGCCAGGGATGAACCCGACTTGGTCCGCTGAGATAAGGGAGGGGAGAAGGGGGAGTATACGGTTGGCTATGATTTTGGCATAAAGTTTCACATCTACATTAAGAAGTGAGATGGGGCGGTAGTTGGAAACCATTGTCGTGTCTTTACCAGGTTTGGGGATAAGGGTGATATGTGCTTCTAGGATGTCCTTGGTGGCTTGTGGGGAGGTCGTGAGATCATTAAATGCGGATATGAAGTGGGGGATAAGAGTAGCAGAAAAAGATTTGTAATAATTGGCCGTGAGACCGTCGGGGCCCGGGCTTTTACCCGTCTTTAGTTGTTTTAGAGCCGTCAATGCTTCCGCCGTGGAGATGGGCACGTCTAGGTCAGGTTTCAAGTCTTCCGCTAGAGGGGGAGGGCCGTATTGGGATAAGAAGTCGGTTATGGCTTTAGTCCGGTCAGGAGTAGGGTTATTGGATGTCTGTTTGGGGAGGTTGTATAACTTTGAAAAGTATTGGACAAATTGGTTGGATATTTCTTCTGTAGTGACCAGGGTTTTACCGGCTGGGGTTTTAATGGTGTGGACTGTGTGGGCGGCTTTTTTATTTTGGAGTGCTCTCGCTAGTAATTTACCTGCCTTATTTCCAAATTCATAAAAGATTTTTTGACTAAGTGCATACTTTCTTTTCAGCGTTTTTTGCAGTTCTGTTAGGAGATCTTCCCTTGCTTGCAACAGATCAGCATAGCATTTGGCGGCTAGAGAGAGCTTGTGTGCCCGTTCAAGAGTGTGTATCCGAGCGGATAGCTCATCTAAGCGTGTTTTCCTAAGCTTGTTTCTTCTGGCAGCTAGAGAAAGGAGTTCTCCCCTTACCACACATTTGTGTGCAGCCCAGACGGTCGTGGGTGAGGTGTCCTCCGATACATTCTCGTCAAAATAATGGGACAGCACCTTGGTTATGGCTGTCGAGTTATCTAGGTCCATCAAAAGGGAGTCGTCTAGACGCCATATTGTTTTTGTGGGGCGGGTTGATGGGAGTGTCAAAGTCATGGTTATTGGATGGTGATCTGACAGCACCATCGGTTCAATTGTTGCTGCAGTGAGGAGGGTCAGGTCATTTTGGGAGAGGAAAAAGTGATCGATCCTGGAATATTTTTTGTGTGGAGGGGAGAAAAAAGTGAAATCTTTAACGTTGGGGTTTAGGGTACGCCATGTGTCGTGAAGGGTTAGAGTGCTCAACTGGGTTTTGATAGCTCGAAGTGCTCTATATGGCATGCTGGACGAGCCATTAGAGGTATCTAAGGAGGGGGTCAGAGGGACATTGAAGTCTCCACCTAAGATTAGGATCCCAGATTTGAAAGCGGTCAGTTGATGTAGGGTTTTACGAAAAAATGTTACCTGTTGGGAGTTAGGGGCATATATGTTCGCAATCGTTATTGGCCTATTCAGGTATGAACCTTTAACGAAGATGAACCTACCTTGATCGTCACTCTGTGTTGCGGTAATTTGTATAGGGCAATTTTTGGAGATCAGGATTGATACCCCTTTAGATTTTGCGGTATTGTTCGTGGCATGATAGGCCAAAGGGAAGTTGTGATTTTGGAGTTTGGGTAGGGTATCTGTTCTAAAGTGGGTCTCTTGAATTAGGGCTACGTGTGTTTTATGTTTATGTAGGGTGTACAATAGTTGCGATCTCTTCTCAGGGGTATTAAGTCCTCGGATGTTCATAGAGCATAATTTAAGTCTTGTAGAGGAAGGTGGGGTAGGGTGACCAGCCAGGGTGGGGTCAATAGCAGCCGCCATCGGGGATTGGGGGAGTCACAGATAGAAATAGGGGGGTCTCAGTGGGTGAGAGTAGATCTAGTGGGGAAGTAAGTGGTCAGAATATCGACCAAAAGGGGGGGATCTCTACGAGGAGGTGGGTCTTTCGGATTTCCTCGGATGTGGGGTCGGATCTAGAGTGTACAGGGCTTTGGCGGAACGGGTAGAACCTGTGTATTACCCGAGCCGCTGTCTGCCACCGTGTGGGGGTTGGCTCAGGTCGAACGCCGGAGGGAGTGTGGAGAGGATACAAAAAATGTCCCGTCGCCACAGGGAGTTTGGTCGTTGATGGAGGAGGTAGCGAATGTACAGTTGAGACCATTAGGAAGAGTGGGTATGATCAGAGCAACTGCAGGCATAGGAGGGCTACGTGGGCCTTAGACAGTAGTCATTTCTGTATGCAAGTGGGAGAATATGACTAACAATATTGTCGTAGATTTAGGTCAGAGGGTCTGGGGGTGAGGACCCCACCTAATGTGTAGTGGGGGGCACACCTCCAGAGCCTAAGGGGTGTCAGGTAGGTGTGACATATGTATGCATAGGAGTGTGTAGGCATGTCACGAGTACATTGCATCTTAACAAGAGATAAAAAAAATATAAGAAAAATAAAAATAAACAAAAGGTTTGAAAAAGTCCCGAACCTGTAGATTAAACATGACTAATATCACCTGTATGAGGAGTCACATCATGGCGTAGGTATTGGTTATGTGTTTGCGATCTTGCTCGTAAGGTCGGTCCATCCTTCCGTATTGTGAGCAGTCTCTTTCAAGGGTTGGAGTAAGGAGTTCTTGGGGCCTTTCCATGGGTATGGGGTATGACTGAGTGTCCGAGTGTCTGGGCGGCTTACGGTCTGTGGAGGAGCATGTTGCCCAGCTGTGTGGAGGAGTCGGATAATCTGATGGGCATCCTTGCTTATTATCAGGTAAACTCAGAGTCACAGAGGGGGATCGGTGAGACGTGTAACGTGAATGGACAGCCGATTGATTCTGTTATCTTGTAAATATCAGAGTTTGCCCTGTTTATTGTTACCATTGACGCAAGCAGCGTCAGATCTATGCAGGGACATGTGGGAAGTGTAACTCGGATCCATCGCTGTGGAGGACCTAGGCCTCAAGGGGCCGATAGGGGGATTCCGTGGAGGAGCATACATATTTGTCTTATGTGAACCACATTTACTGGGAATAGTTGCTGGGTCATGCTCCGGTAGTGGGGTGTGAGGGAAGGCCTTGTGTAGCTTAAGTAGCATTCTTGACCCTGTCTACCGGCTGTTCAGTTTGTCCACTCCGGGATGTTACATGCTGTAGGGTATGAACTTGGAGCTCCGGAAGCGGGTAATGGGGTAGAAAGTTTACCTGTTCTTCTAGATGTCGCCGAGGAGTGAAGACTCCGGTGTGATGGAGGCGTTGGGTGTACAGGAAAGTGTCCCTGTACTCAGTCCTGTAGAGCCGAGATCAACGGAGGGAGCTGAGGCGAGCGGTCAGGTGGTTGTGTGATGTGTTCCAGACTTCCGTAAACAGCTTGGGAGATTCGGAAGAACGCGCGCTGTATGGTTGCGTCATCGCGACCTACTGTGTGATACAAACGCAGGGAATCTTGGGGGTTGTAGTGTGGAGCAGTAGTTGCGGCTGACGCCTGTAATAGGTGGTCAGTGAGATATTTCTGTGCTGGGAGTAGGACAATCGAGTCCAGTGAAGCTGTGCGGCCCGGGAAGGCTATTGAACGAGAAAGTCAAAAGAAGAACAAAATGTTCATCGGCTGTGTAACTGAGCACGGTGTATTCCTCGGAATAAACATAACTGAGCAGAGTCCCGTTCAGTAAACTTTGTGCTATTACACTGGTCGAGTAGGTTCAGTAGTCCCTGCGGGCTCTCCTGGAGTTTGGCGGTGTGGTGGGACTCAGAGTGCCGTGACGTCTATGTCCCGAGGGGGATCTTCTCCGGCGGTGTCTGCTATCTTGAGAATCCATCGGTTCCTCCTGGGGCTTGTCCATCTTGACCACGGAGTGACGGAAGGGGGCATACCAATTGGGGACATCCACAAGATGGATGCCTAGGGTGTTACAGAAGTGGGGCAGGTCTTCCGGTACTTTCAGGAGTGCTGTGCGTCCGAGATGTGTGGCGGAGAGGCTGAAGGGGAATTTCCATTTGTACATTATCCCCTGTCCACGCAATGTTTCCAATAGAGGTTTCAGGTCTCTGCGGTGTTGCAGGGTAATGCCCGAGAGATCCTGATATATTTGAATAGGTGCACCATCGAAGGAGAGTTGAGGTCTGCTCCGTGCCTGGCGTAGAATATCTTCTTTGACCTTGTAGTCCACCAGGCAGCAGACAATATCCCTAGGGGGGTCGGTGTCTCTTCCTCTCGGCTTCAGGGCCCTGTGGATGCGCTCCATAGCAATGACGGACTGCGGAGGTCTGTTTAGAATTTCGTTGAAGAGCCTAGTGACGGTTGGGGGGATCTGGTCGCCCTCAATGGATTCCGGCATACCTCTGACCCTTAGATTGTGGCGTCTTCCTCTATTGTCGAGGTCTTCTAAATGCCTTTGCATATCCCTCATCTGGAGGGTGTGGGAATCAATTTTCCTGGTGGCTCTGCGGAGCACTATTTCTTGCCTGTCAGTGATTTTCTCCACCGTCTGAATCCTGTCAGACAGCGCGTGGATGTCTATGCGAAGCTCCGAAATGGCCGCCGAGAGGGTATCTTTAATGTCGGCGGCAATTGAGCGAAGGTCCTGGATATTGATTTGTGTGTTGGGAGGGTTCGTCGGTCCTCCCTGTGTCGGCAAACCTTGCGGAGCAGGAGGTGAGGTGGTGTCCGACATGAGGGGAGCCAGGATGAGCGGAGGTGAGGCTTGTGAGTGGTTCTGAGAGGAGCCATGGCGGGAAGATGCCGCGTTGTTCCTTTGATTTCGGAACATCTCCGGTATATTCTGGCTCTGATTTCCGTCCTGAGCGCGGGGAGAGCGGGATCGGGAAGCCGATGCCTGTCGGGAAGCAGTTCCCATAGCGGTATAGCGTGTGGAGGCGAAGATAACCTCGTTAGGCATATAATTAGTCCTGTGGCGACGGGAGCTCAGGATTCAGGCGGCCATCTCCGAGAACGGCCAAGCCACGCCCCCTCTAATCGTTTTCTAATCAAACTCAAATAATTTTCAAATTGAATTTGAATTTCCGAAGAGAATAGAACAAAAAATAAAAGAAAAGAATATAATAGAATGGAAATGAATAGAATAGAAAATAAAATAATAGAATATAATAGAGTAAACAGACAAAATAGAAAATAAAAGGATAGAAAAAATATAATAGAAAATAGGGATAGGGGATAGAAAATAAAATAAAAGTGTAAAACAGAGCAAAATAGAATAGAATAAAATAGAAAGAATATCATCATCTTCTGAAATTCGAAATTCAAATTAAATACATTTGAATTTGAATATAATAGAAAAGAATAGAATAGAAAAAAAGTAGATATGTGCGGTTCCTTTCATTCCGAATTAAAATTCAGACACATTTTTTCGTTATTTGGAAATTCAGATGTATTTGAATTTCCGAATTACAATAGTAACAAATTTAAACGAATCCGAAATATTGAAAAAAATTTGGACGAAATTTGAATTCGAATAGTTATCTAATCAAATTCAAATAATTTTCAAATTAAATTTGAATTTCCGAAGAGAATAAAATAGAACAGAAAATAAAAGAATAGAATGGAAAAGAATATAATAGAATAGAAAAGAAAAGAATAGAATGTAATAGAGTAAACAGAAAAAATATAAAATAAAAAATAGAAAAAATATAATAGAAAATAAAGGGATAGAAAATAAAATAAAAGAATAGAGTAAAACAGAGCAAAATAGAATAGAATAAAATAGAAAGAATATCATCAGCTGCTGAAATTCGAATTTCAAATAAAATACATTTTAATTTGAATATAATAGAAAAGAATAGAATAGGAAATAAAAAAATAAAAGAATAATAAAAAAAGCAATAGAATAGAATAGAAAGAATATAACCATTTCCCAAAATTCAAATAAAATTTGAATTCAAATAGAATAGAAAAGAATAGATTAGAATAGAATAGAAAATAAAAGAATAGAACGAACTAGAATAGAAAAAATAGAATAGAAAAAACAATAGACTAGAATAGAAAGAATATAACATTTTTGAAAAATTCTAATAAAATAGATTGGAATTAAAATAGAATAGAAAACAAATAAAATGGAAAATAAAAAAATAGAATAATAAAAAAAGCAATAGAATAGAATAGAAAGAATATAACCATTTTCCAAAATTCAAATACAATTTGAATTCAAATAGAATAGAAAATAATAGATTAGAATAGAATATAAAATAAAAGAATAGAACTAACTAGAATAGAAAACAATAGAATATAAAAAAAAATAGAATAGTATAGAAAGAATATAACCTTTTCCAAAAATTCAAATTAAATAAATATGAATTCAAATAGAATAGATACGTATAGATTAGAATAGAATAGAAAATAAGAGAATATAATATACTGAAATAGAAAACAATGGAATAGAAAAAACAATAGAATAGAATAGAATAGAAAGAATCTAACCACCTTGCAAAATTTGGATTTCGAATAGAATGCATTTGAATTTGAATAGAATAGAAAAAAATAATAGAATAGAGTAAAATAGAATCTAACCTTCTTCCGAAATTCTAATAGAATTGAAAAAAAAATAGAATAGAAAAGAATAAAATAGAAAAAAAAATAGAATAATAAAAAAAACAATTTAATAGAATAGAAAGAATATAACCATTTCCCAAAATTCAAATACAATTTGAATTCAAATAGAATAGAAAAGAATAGATTAGAATAGAATAGAAAATAAAAGAATAGAACAAACTAGAATAGAAAACAATAGAATAAAAAAAAACAATAGACTAGAATAGAAACAATATAACCATTTCCAAAATTCGAATAAAAATGTTATTCAACTAAAATAGAAAAGAATATATTAGAATAGAATAGAAAATAAAATAATAGAACTAACTAGAATAGAAAACAATAGAATAGAAAAAAAAAACAATAGAATAGAATAGAAAGAATATAACCATTTCCCAAAATTCGAATAAAATAAGTTTGAATTAAAATAGAATAGAAAAGAATAGATTATAATAGAATAGAAAATTAAAGAATATAATAAACTGGAATAGAAAACAATAGAATCGAAATAAAACAATAGAATAGAAAGAATATAACCAACTTGCGAAATTTGGATTTTTGAATAGAATACATTTGAATTTGAATAGAATAGAATGGAATAGAAAATAAAACAGAATGTAAAAGATTAGAATAGAATTAAATAAACAATAGAAAAGAATAGAATAGTATAGAAACAATATAACAATATAACCATTTTCCAAAATTCTAATTTCCGAATAGAATAAATTAGAATTTGAGTAGAATAGAATAGAGAAAAACAATAGAATTGAGTAGAAAGAATATAACCATCTTCCAAAATTCGAATTTCGAATAGCATAACTTAGAATGGAATTTAATTAGAATGCAATACGAATAGAATTTGCATTTGATTCGAATTCGAATGCAAGTTGAATGGAATTCTAATTTGGATCAATGAATTTTGAAAATTGTAATCTTTTTTTGAATTTGAATAAACGAAAGGAATTCCGAAAGCAGGTTAACGAATTAAGCAAATGTAACTAAACTATTTTATTTAAATAACGAATTGAAATGAAACTAAACAAATGTTTTTATTCTGCACATGTCTAAAAAAAAAGGAGACTACAGAGATTCTTCGGTGTATGTGAATTTATTTCACCATTTATCTAGTTTTCTTTACCTTCATTGATTATTGCACATCAGTTGTAGTGGTATTGCATATTGCTCATTGCGCACTTTATTGTTCATCACATGCTGTTAGGTATTGTGTCTTCATTATTCACAGTTTAACTTTAGCGCTGCACTTTATATCTTGAACTAGCACACACGTTGCCTAGCAAAAACTCTACAGCCTCCTTACACTGAGTCTGGGGCACCATGGCATCCTCTTGTAGCTGCTGTGGTACTACAAGTCCCAGCTGCAGGGCAGATCTCAGTCAGCTAATGGAATCCCACACTCATAAAGTGATGAAGTGCAGTTGTGGGGCTTATTTACACGAGTGTCTAAAAAGCAGAGTTTAGATGTGTATAATGTGTCGTTTTGTACGTAGCACTATAGCAATCAATGGGGCCAAAACGTTGGCAGTGTACAACAGAAGTAGGACACAGCTGCAGATCTTCCATGTGTAGCCATTAGCAGAATTCTATGAGTTTTTTTTTTTAGACGCGTATTTTGCGCAGGATCTTCTGCTAGCCAGGAGCTGCGTTCAATGCAGAAACCCCCAATGAGAATGAGCCCCTCAATCAATCATACAGATGTGTACTCACAGGCTGACGGTCAGGTTGGGCAGTAGCGCAGGCTGTAAAGTTTCCAGCAGCTCCCCTCCATTGCACAGCACTTTGATGAGCAGCACTTTGAGGTGGCCGAGTCCCTTGGAACGCTCCGCCGTGCACAGGCAGCTGTCAGTGATCAGGTCCGGGCACATCCTGCTGGCCAGCAAGCTCCACACAAAGGCTGACAGCACCGAGCAGGAGAGCAGCAGATGAGTACGATCCATGTTAGGGCATCCTCACACATCCAGGGAAGA
>CM053036.1:75946053-76018553 GCA_028564925.1 Lithobates sylvaticus
TTTATACAGTAAACTTGGTGCTAAAATCTTAATGGACTTCATAAAGTTCTCACATAGAACAAACAACGTAGCAAAACACATACAAGGCAACGTGCCTGCTGATCTCCTGGCAGAAAACGTGAACGGGAATACATATGGTTTTGTTTAATTACCATTCCCCTGGCTCAGAGTAGAAGAGCGAAGAAGAAAAATAATGGCTCTTGTTTCATTGGAGTGTGCTAACATTTGGAATCCTTCGGTCTCAGGTATTAAACTTAACTTAATGTGTTAAAGGTAAACTGAACTTTCATATGAAATGTGTAGGAAAGTATCACAGCGGCATTAAAACTTGGAACATTATCCATGTGTACCAATGTTCTGTACCATACAAACTAAATGTTCCATCCACATTTCAGGTTGTTATGGGAAGACGAGTCTAAAGAAAATGCAGAGCATTTCTATAGAACAAAGATCTATTGAAATCACAGTGAAAGCAAACTTTTAATAATTCTACATGTCTGCATGAATATATATATACCCTGTTTCCCCAAAAATAAGACCTAGCGTGAGTGTCGGTGATGGCTGCAATATAAGCCCTACCCCCCAAATAAGCCCTAGTTAAAGTCCTTGTAGGTCTTATTTTCAGGGTAGGGCTTATTTTTGGGGAAACAGGGTAGGGCTTATTTGGGGGTAGGGCTTATATTGCAGCCATCACCGACAATCACGCTAGGTCTTATTTTCGGGGAAACGGGGTAGTTTAATTCCTTTTTTTTAAGCTCTACCATTCATATTTCCAATTTTAAAAAGCTGTTCTTCAGTTCTGGTCAAATGACTTTGCCTAGGCTCAGATGATGTTGTCAGTCTGATGCGGGCAGTAGGAAGTATTTTCTCAGTCTCCTCTACCCTAGTGGTTATTGGCCAAACTGCAATACTGTAATTTTGTAACAAGTCACAGTGAGAGGCTCCAGTAGGGATCAGTGTGACATTTGTAAACACACTTGTAGTAGGGTGTAAATTGAGTGACCTCATGAGATCCGGCACCTCATCCCTTGTATTGATAGAATAGATGCAAAGGGATTTGAGTTTGGGATTATAACTGTGCCCAAATACATAATGGATACAATTTTACTTAAAAAATACAATTTTTATTACATGAATATATAACAAGAGCAGTCAAGGGTGCATAAAAGATAGACAGAGTAAATGTATGAACATTAATACTGGCCAAAATATCCATATGTGTAGGATGGTTACTGATGCATAGCAGGTCCCTACATGTTTCGCCAATCAATGGTGTCTTCAGGGGTATATGTGATCACCAGTATTCAGCAATGGCTCTAGTAATAATAAATACATTCTTTTGAGGTCCCACTTTGGAGCTTCAGGCTCCTTCTGCCTTCTGAGTAGCCCCTAGCAAGCCGTTTGCTATGGGCAGTACTTGTTCGGGCTCACTCCCAAGCCCCGCTTTCTTAGTCCATAGACACAATCAGCAGGGTTTTGCTCTGCCTCCCCCTCCCTCATTCTAGGATTTGATTGACAGCAACAGGAGCCAATGGCTCCCACTGATATTAATCTGCACTGAGAGGAGGGAGAGCGCTGGATTGAAATAAGGATCAGGGAAGTATAAGGGGGGCTGAATGCATTAAGGTAAAAAACCTTGAGGCTTTAGGACCACTTTAAAAGAGAAGTACAGTGGTACCTTGGATTACGAGCATAATTTGTTCCAGAAGAATGCTTGTAATCCAAAGCACCCGTATATAAAAGTGAGTTTCCCCATAGGAGTCAATGGAAACTCAGATAATTAGTTCCACAGTGACTGCTATTGTATGCAGTACTGCATGTGGCCATAGGTGGGGGGCGCCAGAGACACTCAGAAACACTCAGAGACTGCTTTGAGCCACTCGGATGCACTCAGAGACACTCGGAGAGGCTCGGAAACATTTGGGAATGGATTGTATCCGAGTGTTTCCAAGTGTCACCGGCGCCGCCAAACCTCTGGCCAAATTCAGTACTGCACACTCCAGAGGCTTGAATCCTGCTCGTCTTGTGAGACAATGCTCGCAAATCGAATCAGGATTTAAAAAAAAATAATAGCTCATATTGCAAAATGATTGTAAACCGCGTTACTCGCAATCCGAGGTATTACTGTATGGGGTTTCTATTTTTTGCAGATTCATACCTAGGTGGATGCAGCATTAAGATAATGCATCAAGATTAAAAGGCTTTTGCAGACTCCCCAGCACCCCCTAATACTTACCTGAGCCCCATCTCTGTCCAGCGATGTCCCTTGGCTGTCCTGATTGGCACAGCATCTGTGCCATTGGCTCCCGCGGCTGTCAAAGTCCCTTAGCCATTTAGGAGTGAGAGGGAGGGAGCGAACGGCAGCTCCGTGTCTGACTGGACATATGGAGCTGCAGCTAGGCTTGGGTTCCTCCATAGCAAGCTGATTGCTGTGGGGGCACTCAACAGAAGGGAGGGGCCAGGAGAGCTGAAGAGGGAACCAATAAGAGGAGGATCTGGGCTGCCCTGTGCAAAACCAACTGCACAGAGCAGGTAAGTATGACATGTTTGTTATTTAAAAGAAAAAAAACAAAACAAGACTTTACAATTACTTTAACCCTCAATAAATAACAAAAACAAAGTCACTGACTGTTCTCTGCCTCTGAGTGCTTTCGAAAATTCGGTGTATCTGGCTGTGCAGGAGTGGGGGGTCCAAGTTCATCAGCTGTCCCTACAGGGGTGTGCTACAAATGCATACTTACAATGTGCCAAGCTGGGCCTCAGTAAATATCATTCCCAACGTTCAGCTTTAACAGAGACCAGGCTTTATCTAATATGTTATTTATGAGGCAGCAACTAAGTCCATGAAGTAGATGCTGGCCCTGGACAATGCTTGAACAAATATGGTGACATCCTTCTGGAGAAATAGACAGATGAAGTCTTTGGCATGGGGAGTACTGTCTTCTCTTGCAGGTAATAAATATCTGTAAGTGTTACACATACAAATTATGTAGCATGAATCCAGGTAACATGAAAACATGTCCCTTGTGTTAGATCCTCTTTGACAGTTTACCTATTTTATGTGTAATGATGAAAAGCTAATAAGCAATCCAAGACATAATACATTGAAACGTTGCATCTGTGCCTGGCCTGGACTGTTTTAAGAAAATTAACTATTTAACATGTGGAAGAATCCAGAATTTAAATCTATTGACCTCAGATCAATTGATGCTCCCATCCAGCAGTCATAATGTATGCCAGCTTAGGCAGCTTCGCTCTGTGTACTGAATACAATATATACAGCAGACTGCATACATACTGTTTAAGACTGAGCCCTTTTGGAAAAGATGTCTACTTAAGTCAGTTAAAAGTCTGCTTCCTCATTACTGTAAATGTACATTACACTGCAGCCAACCAGCTTAGTAAAAAAAAAGAATGGGGCTGCCAGAGCAAGCTGTGACCTCTGAAGAAGGTCATTTGGTGATTTGAGTTTAGTAGTGAAGCATATCTTTGGGATGAGGATAGCGAAAGGGGGTTGTAACCCTGAGATATTTTTAAAATTCATATATCTGCGTTTTAGAGACAAGCCACAGAGGCTTGTCTCTGTGCTGTTTGGTGTATTGTAAGCGGGATACTTTGTGGCATTTGCGGAGTAATGGCTTTCTTCTGGCGACTCAACCATGTAGCCCATCTTTCTTCAAGTGCCTCTTTATTGTGCATCTTGAAACAGCCACACCACATGTTTTCAGAGAGTCCTGTATTTCACCTGAAGTTATTTGTGGGTTTTTCTTTGCATCCCGAACAATTTTCCTGGTAGTTGTGGCTGAAATTTTAGTTGGTCTACCTGAGCGTGGTTTGGTTTCAACAGAACCCCTCATTTTACACTTCTTGATTAGAGTTTGAACACTGCTGATTGGCATTCTAAACTTCCTGGATACTTTTATATCCCTTTCCTGTTTTATACAGTTCAACTACCTTTTCCCGCAGATCCTTTGACAATTCTTTTACTTTCCCCATGACTCAGAATCCAGAAACATCAGTGCAGCACTGGATGAAAGATACAAGGGTCTGTCAGGAGTCCAGAAAAGCATTGACCTTTTATACACACATACTAATTACAAGCAAACAGATCACAGGGGAGGATATTTTCCTTTAATAGCCTTTCAAACCCCTTTGTGTAAACTTGTGTGAATGTTATCGGGCCAAAATCACCAGGGTATTGTCAGGTGAGTACTTACCGAGGCCGAAATGCCGAGAGGGGTTCACCCTTGCAACTGAGCGCAGTCCGCCCCCTGGAGGTGAGACAGGGGGTGAATGGCACAAAGAGGCACAGGCTACCCAACCAGAGGATGAGGACTGAAGAGGGAGCCAGGTGCTGGGGTCAGGAAGGCACTGGGAAGTTCCAGAACACAGGTGCAGGTACAGGACTGAAGACAGGCAGGTCCGGGTCACAGGCAGAGATTCAGGGCAGGAGACAACAAACAAATCCGGGTCACAGGCAGAGGTTCAAGGGGCCAGAGGCAAGCAAGCGGTAAATCCAGTATACAGTCCAAAGGTCAAGGGCAAGAGAAGGCAGCAAGGTCAAAAGGCAAATCAGGGTTAAATCAGGCAATCAGGATACAGGAAGCAGGAACAGAGCTTTGGCAGGAAGCTGAAGACAAGCCAGCGCTGGACTGATCTCAGGCACTTCCTTAAATGGGCGGTGTGAGTGGTCACGTGATGCTATGACGCCCAGAGACGCTCAGGCGTGCGCCAGTGCGCATGTGCGTGCGTCGGAGCGCTGAGCCGCAAGTGCGCATGCGCCGGAGTGCCGTTCCGCCGCGCATGCGCACAGGCAATCGACGCGCAGCGCTCACTTGTATATTGTCCTAACAGGTATGTAAACTTTTGATCAGGGTCATTTGGGTAGTTTCTGTTGTGATTATGACTTAAAAAGAGTAAACACAGTTGATTGATGATAACTGGCTTCAGTCAAACACTAACCATGAGTGAAAGAAATGTTTTTGTGTTATCATTCATATTCTCAGAAAAATGGTCAAGAAATCATAATTCTGCCAGGGTATGTAAACTTTTGAGCACAACTGTGTGTATATATATATATATATATATATATATATATATATATATATATATATATATGTATATGTATATATATATGTATGTATATATATATATATATATATATATATATATATATATATATATATATATATATATATATATATATATATATATATATATATATATATACACACAGTATCTCACAAAAGTGAGTACACCACTCACATTTTTGTAAGTATTTTATTATATCTTTTCATGTGACAACACTGAAGAAATTACACTTTGTTACCAGGTAAAGTAGTGAGTGTACAGCTTGTATAACAGTGTAAATGTGCTCTCCCCTCAAAATAACTCAACACACAGCCATTAATGTCTAAACTGCTGGAAACAAAAGTGAGTACACCCCTAAGTGAAAATGTCCAAATTGGGCCCAAAGTGTCAATATTTTGTGTGGCCACCATTATTTTCCAGCACTGCCTTAACCCTCTTGGGCATGGAGTTCACCAGAGCTTCACAGGTTGCCACTGGTGTCCTCTTCCACTCCTCCATGACGACATCACTGAGCTGGTGGATGTTAGAGACCTTGCTCTCCTCCACCTTCCGTTTGAGGATGCCCAGCAGATGCTCAATAGGGTTTAGGTCTGGAGACATGCTTGGCCAGTCCATCACCTTTACCTCAGCTTCTTTAGCAAGGCAGTGGTTGTCTTGGAGATGTGTTTGGGGTCGTTATCATGTTGGAATACTGCCCTGCAGCCCAGTCTCCGAAGGGAGGGGATCATTCTCTGCTTCAGTATGTCACATTACATATTGGCATTCATGGTTCCCTCAATGAACTGTAGCTCCCCAGTGCCAGCAGCACTAATGCAGCTCCAGACCATGACACTTCCACCACCATGCTTGACTGTAGGCAAGACACACTTGTCTTTGTACTTCTCACCTGGTTGCCGCCACACAAGCTTGACACCATTTGAACCAAATACGTTTATTTTGGTCTCATCAGACCACGGGACATGGTTACAGTAATCCACGTCCTTGGTCTACTTGTCTTCAACAAACTGTTTGTGGGCTCTCTTGTGCATCATCTTTATAGGAGGCTTCCTTCTGGGACGACAGCAATGCAGACCAATTTGATGCAGTGTACGGCATATGGTCTGAGTACTGACAGGCTGACCCCCCATCCCTTCAACCTCTGCAACAATGCTGGCAGCACTCATACTTCTATTTCCCAAAGACAACCTCTGGATATGATGCTGAGCACATGCACTCAACTTCTTTGGTTGACCATGGCAAGGCCTGTTCTGAGTGGAACCTGTCCCGTTAAACCGCTGTATGGTCTTGGCCACCGTGCTGCAGCTCAGTTTCAGGGTCTTATCAAACTTCTTATAGCCTATGCCATTTTTATGTAGAGGAACAATAATTTTTTTTCAGATCCTCAGAGAGTTCTTTGCCATGAGGTGCCATTTTGAACTTCCAGTGACCAGTATGAGAGAGTGAGAGCGATAACACCAAATTTAATACACCTGCTCCCCATTCACACCTGAGACCTTGTAACACTAACTAATCACATGATACCAGGGAGGAAAAGTGGCTAATTGGGCCCAATTTGGACATTTTCACTTAGGGGTGTACTCACTTTTGTCGCCAGTGGTTTAGACATTAATGGCTGTGTGTTGAGTTATTTTGAGGGGACTACAAATTTACACTGTTATACAAGCTATACACTCACTACTTTACATTGTAGCAAAGTGTAATTTATTCAGTGTTGTCACATAAAAAGATATAATAAAATATTTAAAAATGTAATCAATTTTTTTTAAATTAAATTTGTTTCATAAAACAACAACAATACAAAAATGAAAAACAGAATAAGAAACAAACACATTTCCCTCAAAAGAAACCCACCCATGCACGCCTATGAAAATAAATAATAATAATAATTTCCTTGTTTGCGCCTACCAGAAAATGCTTTAAACTTTACTCAAGACCATTTATCTCATTAATGCTCCTTAATGGATCATATATATTTATCCCCCTCTTATGTCATTATTAGTTTTCATCAGTATTATTAATTTGTTCAACTGATTGCTCAGACAGATTGGAGGCTAGCCACCAATGCCAAATTTTTAAGAATTTTTTAGAGCTCCTCCTATGTTTATATGTCAATTCCTCTCATCTTAGATTAAGATAAGTTGCCCTAATCCATTGATCTATTGTTGGCAGATATTTTGATATCCATTTTTGTAATATAAGTTTACGGGCAATATACATAATTCTCAACCACATCACATGCTTTTTAGCTGGGAGGGTGCCTTCCGGTATAACCCCTAGTAATGCTATTTTTGGTTCAAAATGAACTTGTGTAGAACATAACAAATTTAAGGTATAAAAAAAACCCTCCCAGTAGTGATGCAATTTGGGTCATCGCCACAGCATATGTATAAGTGTACCTGTATCAGTAATGCACCTTGGACAGTTTGGTGTATCTACTTTGCCCCAAGAGTGTAGCTTTAAAGGGGTATAGTGGGCTCTATGGATAATAAATAGCTGGGTTAGACATTGTGAGGAGGATAAGGATACTTCAAATAAATTCTTCAAAGCTTGTTCCCACTATTTGTCACAAAGTGTCTCTAGATCCCTTCCCCATCGCCCTAAACTGTTCTCTAGTGGATTAGTTCTATCTGTCAATTGAAAAGAATATATACTCCCTATAAGTCCCTGTTTAGAATGTTTTGCAGTTACTGTCAGAGTTAAAATTGATGAAAGATTGTATTTTAATAAAAAAAAGTCTTTGCTTGACTTTGCAAAGCATGTCGTATAGTTACATGATGATTTGTAAGAGCGGTGTGCAGCCCTCATGACCAAATCAATTAATGACTTAAGGCAGTGGTTCCCAACTCCTGTCCTCAGGACCCACTAGCAAACCAAGTTTGCAAGATAACTGAAATACATCACAGGTGATATAATTTGCTGCTCAGTGATTGCAGTATTCTAGTCTGCATCGCCCCAAGGTAATACTTATGCGGCGTACACACGCTCGGACTTTCCAGCGGGATTGTCCGCCGGACCTAGTCTAGCGGACAAACTGCCGGACTTTCCAGCGGAGTTCCGCCGGACTTTCCGGACGTGTGGACTTGCCCACACACGCACGGACTTTTCCGCCGGAGTTTTGGCCAAAGTCCGCGGGACTTTTGAAATGAACGGACTTGCCGACACACGATCAGAAAGTCCGTTCATTTAGAACGTGACTCCAGGTAGACGGGGCTAGTGAAGGCAGTGAATGCCGCCACGCTAGCCCCGTCACCTGGTATGGATTTAAAGGGGAATCCCTACGCCGAAAAAATAGCGTAGGCCCCCCCCTTATTAAAGGGGGCTCCCGGATTCCGATAAGCCCCCGCCCGCAGACCCTGACAACCAACGGCCAGGGTTGTCGGGAAGAGGCCCTTGTCCTCATCAACATGGGGACAAGGTGCTTTGAGGTGGGGGGCCGCCCTTTCCCCAGGGCACCCCCCATGTTGAGGGCACGCGGCCTGGTATGGCTCAGGAGGGGTGGGCGCTCGCTCGTCCCCACCCCCTTTCCTGACCGGCCGGGCTGCGTGCCCGGATAAGGGGCTGAGATGGATTTGGGGGGGGACCCCCACGCCGTTTTTTCGGCGTAGGGATTCCCCTTTAAATCCATGCCAGGTGACGGGGCTAGCGCGGCGGCATTCACTGTCTTCGCTAGTCCCGTCTACCTGGTTCTAAATGAACGGACTTTCCTCCATGTGCGAGACAAGTCCGTTCATTTCAAAAGTCCCGCGGACTAGCACACAGACAGCTGGATTGTCCGCCGGACTGCCGAGTCCAGCGGACAATTTTAATCTGAACTTAAAACTTAGTCCGCCAGACTGCCGGAGCCCACACACGGGCGGAATGTCCGACGGAATCTAGTCCGGCGGACATTCCCGCGGGAAAGTCCGCTCGTGTGTACGCGGCATTAAAATCTGGCCTGTTAGTGGGTCCTGAGGACAGGAGTTGAGAACCACTACCTTAAGGGAAAGGAAGGGTCATAAACCTGTTAGTAAAGCCAGGGTACGTGCCATTGTCACATCCCAAAACTGGATTTGTGAGGATGTGCTCTGCTCAAATGATAGTGAAGATTAGAAGATAGAGTTTGATTTTTCAAATGATGATCTTATAGTGGGAAAGAAAAAGTGTGCCAGATCTCTCATTACTAAACATAGGGAAAGGCAACATGATAGAGAGGATATGGCAGATGGGGAGGTGCATTATCCCAACCCCAGAGATGTGGAATTTGAGGAAGTACGAGAGTTTACACAAATTGAACTCCATGAGCTGGCAAATAAATACAAACAGAGGTCTGGGGAACCCCTATTGATTTGGCTCCTATGTTTGTGGGATGAAGGTATGGACAGTGTTGTTTTGTCAGGCAAGGAAGCAGTGACTATGGGATTGTTAACCCATGATCCACAATTGCGCCAGGCCATGAGAAAAGCCTGAGAGTTTACTGTGAATCTTTAAGTAACTTTTAAGCGTAATTCTGTTGTTTCAAGACCATAGTTTCTGCTTATTTATTAGACATCTTGCTTGTTATAGCTGCCGGTGTTGTATTGTATGTCTACTATTATATAAGTTTTGTATGTACAGCATTTTTGTATAGTAAAAGTACATGTATACACTGCAAAGTTCTGAGCTTCCTTGCTTATACTGCAAAGTAACCTTACTAGATGGACACAAGCAAAACAGTATGTAAATTTCATCTTGAGCTATTGAGGTCTGTAAAATGCAAGATTTTCACAGTAGGTGTACAAATAAACATGAAAAGGAGCCTAAAGCTCTACCTGCTAATAGAATAAAAAACACTACAATATGTTAATATTTACCTGACCTATGTAGCCGGGTTCTGATGACCGCCCCCCACTGCTACACAGTGACAGAGTGGCTGTGCTGAGATCAGGGAGAAGCGCAGCTTCGGGCTGTGTGTGGATTCCCCCCTTCCCTCCTGGTAACAGTGGATCTTGTGAGTGGCAAAGGTAACTGATTATGTGGCCACAATGGAACATTGAGAATTATAGTCCACATGGACCACTGCACAATGGAGACTAATAGGCAGTGCATTTTAATACCCAGATTTCCTACATACAGAAGAGACAATTTACCGGAGGTCTGGTCAGTCTAGTGTGGGGAGCCAGAGTATGCAGACTTATTGCAGGGGTCTGTACACTACAGCCAAGAGATCATAGCCTGTGTGGAATACAGAGTGCCCTTTTTGGTGTTCTGTGTGACTGGAGAAAGAGAGTAGACCTATTGCGGGGGTGTCTGTGCCCAGACCAGAGGCAGAGACACTGATAGTTTCCCTACCTTGCAGGGATCCAAAGCTGGAGGGACCTGTCGCTGTGTGTGCCTAGAGCCAGTGAGACCCTGATAGTTAGAACATGAATATGAGGACTGAGCCTTCTGACCACCAAGCGTATTGGACCAGATCCATTACATACTAGGAGTGGTGAGCAAAACTACCGAGCATAATCCCTTGCTGCCCACAGTTAATATCAAGACAGACTGTTCCTTACTTAGAAGCCCATCAGCCATCGGTTGTGTACAGTCTTAAAGGGACAGCTTAATGTGCACCACCTTACAGATGGACCCCAACAATAGCTCGCATAGTATTGCTAAATTGCTACCCCTTGTCAGGAAAGCATACACCCACCTACTATTAGGGCTGTGTTAGGTAATGCTGAAATGTTTAACCCTGTTGGCATCATTTAAAAGTTGGTTTAGCAACTTTGTTGATTTGTTTGTTGATTGCCATATTATGGGTCAGTGCTCACCTTTTCTTGCACAGCATTTTCAAACGAGTTCAGTTGCCTGTTTCTTAAATCTTGCGTCTAACTTGCCTTACCATAACACAGTACATCTAATTAATCTACCATCAGGTTGCTCTTGGCCTATTTTCTGTGTATTATTATAGAGTGGTAGCATACTAATGCTTAAAGTGGAACAATACTCACCTCACCTTTAGCAATGCGGCATCCCCGAGCTCCCCGTTTGGCCGCTGACATCTTCGTGCAGGTGGCTTGCAAGTTTCAATCCCTGGCTGCTGTCATTGGCCTGGTGGGGACAAAGTCATTTACACGCATGTACAGGAGTTCAGTCAGATTCTGCATTGCCACTTTTACAGTGAGCAGCGCATGTGCAGCTCACTGTACAAGGGCAGACAGGCAAGTAAGTAACTTTAATGCAGAAGAGACAAAGCATGTATCTTCTCCATTAAAATTAAAAGTCTTGCAGTTGGAGATTAATGTGTATATATATATACATATATATATAAAAGCTAAATATTTTCTTTGTATTGGGAAAGTGTTAAAACCTCAGATTTAGGGCTCATGCACACAGGAGGTTTTTGCAGCTGCCTTTAGGGGTGGCGTGCTTCTGAACTCTATTTGATGTTAGCCTATGGCCATGCACACAAACTTTCAAAGGAGTTTGGAGACATAAGCGTTTTGAGCAGTCAAAAAAAAAATGACTGCCTGTGCGTCCAGGAGCAGAAGCTGTTTGGCTGTAAAAACGCAAAACGACAAAAACGCAGCTTAACGCAGCATAAGCTGTAACAAGCTTTTAGCTACGTTTGTGTTTTAGACATTTTTACATTTTACTGTAAAAACGCTTAAAAACGCTAACGCTAATTGTGGTCTGTGTCACCACTGAGGAAGTTCACCTTTTGTATTCCCCAATGAGGTGTTTATACCTCTGGTCTGTAAATTGCATAGCACAACACTGATGACCATTGCCACTGGGACAGAAAGTGATGGAAAACCCAAAATTCGACAGATGTCACCTAAACAGTAGGGGGAATCCCCCAATTGAGATACCTGTTCTGGTAACAACTATCTAACAGCAGATTTCCCCTTAATTTTTAAGATATGTTCAAGGTACTAACTATTTTTGTTTTATCCAACAAAAAAAAGATTTGGCTTTAGCTATAATTTGAATAAAATATATTCTTGATTTTAACATAATGAGAAAATGTCCTGGATTATAAAAAACATTTACTGGATTTTTAGTTTTTGCCTAGAGTTTTTGCATACCGTTTTACTATACATCTAACCTGTAGGTTATAGCTAATTTTATTCCCCAGAACACGATGAGTATTTTATTTTTCCCTTTTCCCTACTGATCTATAAAGTGGAGATTTAGTCTTTTACATTCTGCAGACCCCAGGGCATCTGGAAAATAGGAAGCCAAAGGGTCTTGTATTTTGAGCATATGTATCTAAAGCTGTGGCTGGATCTTTGGAACATTATTTGCACAGTTGCTTTCATTTTTTGGAGCCTGGCTGTTTCCTATTATAGAAGCCTATTGTCCTTAACATTTGTGAGCACTCCATAAAATCTGCCTACAGAGATTTGATCCTTTTACCTGTAGTAGATAAATCACTACTGTGAGTTTCATTGCTGTTTTTTATGATGAGATTCACTGAAATATTCAACGTTTTGTTGAGCCATCTTTAATGAAACAGACGCAAAAGGCTTTTTCCCACTATCTCAGCTGCAATATTTTTTTTTTAATAAAGGTCTTTAGTGTTTGTAGGGTTACAGATGGTATTTTGTGTTTTATTAAGTGGCCTTTGAACTAGTCGGTTTGTCAGTTTGCACTGACATTGGCTTAAAAAATAAAAATCTTGTTTTATTTAAAGTGTAAATTCACCTTTAGCAACATTCTACAAAAATACTCTTATGTAATTCCAGATACCCTAAATAATGCATACCAGTGTTCCTCGTTTTCACATGTAGCAACAATATATATGCAGCCATATGGCCTGTATTACATATGCAGCAATGGGGGGCCCTCGCCACAGAAACTGCTGGCTCTTCGATCCCTCTCTATTCTGTTGTTTTCAGGACAAATTGGGTGATACAGGTTTGCACCCTCAATGGCAGTTTCAGATCTTTCAAACTGCATGCATGGACATTGTGCTCTCCCTTTTCTCTAGCTCCATCTTTAACTGCAGCATCTAAGTTCAGCCACTGCAGCATAGTTAAATATAGTTGCATAGTTAGTCTGGTTGAAAAATATATATATATATATTTCAATTTTTTTATATTTGATAGTAAGGCAGGATTATCACCACTGTTTTTGTGGCCGTCTATTATCCCATTAGGGAGATTTTTCTTGCTTCCTGGGCTGCACCACTTCTTGGACAGAAAGTGGCTTAGAACCTCAGTCCCCTTTATCCTTGTCCTTGTGACGACACTGGAAGTTATAGTACATCTCTCTATTAGGAAAGACACAAGTAAAAAAAAAATAAAGCCCCATACACACGCTCGGATTATCCGAGGACCAGGTCCGTCGAATCATGTCCGTCGTACTTTGTCCGATGTTGGTTTTGCATACACACGGTCGGACAACGTTGTCGGAATTTCCGGTCTGCAAGAACGTCGTGACGTAAGTCGTCTTCCACGAGACTAGAAAAGGGAAGTTCAGCACCACGTCCCGCACCCGTTGGGCTCCTTCTGCTGATCCTGTGTTTATCGCGAGTTAGTCGAAGTTTGGGGACTTACGATTCGCGCTTCTCAGTTTTCTGACTCAGATCGTTACTGCTCTTCAGTTTGTGCTTGTCGTGCGTATCTGTTTATTAGTGCGTGTAGTCAGTTCGCATTTGTTGGTCATTGCGGCCTATATCTTGATATAGGACGCTTTGATTGTCACTGCTTATTGTCTGCTCGTTTCTGGTATTCATTTTGTTCTTTCAGGCCTTGCTGTTTATCGGTGCTTTCTGTTTGTCCGTTCTGACCAGCCGACCGTTTGTTTTGTGAGCGATGTTTCCCATACGTACTCGTCGCCGAGTTCGTGCTGTACGCGGAATTGGTGTCGGGCTTTTAGCTTTGAGCCAAGACCCGTCCATGAACAGAGTGACGAGGAGTATGTGGACCAAGAATTGGTTGCTTCAGCGTGATCAGTTCTCGCACATGCCTTTGCTTCGTGAGATCCGGGAGAATAATCCTGATGATTTCAGGAACTTTCTCCGGATGACGGACCCCGTTTTTCACCGTCTTTTGGCTTTGCTGACCCCTTTTATCAGCCGGCAGGATACCTGCATGAGACAAGCCATCACTCCGGAGCAGATGCTTGTTGCTACGTTGAGGTACTTGGCGACAGGGAGAAGCCTTCGGGATTTAAAGTTCTCCTCAGGTATCTCTCCCCAGGCCCTGGGAATCATTATTCCAGAGACCTGTTCTGCCATCATCCAGGTCCTGCAGGAGGACTATATTAAGGTAACATTTCTACTTTACTATTCCCTTCTATGTATGCTCTGTTTGCTAATGTCTTCTATTTTTGACCTCCTTCCCTAATTACCATGATTGCAATATGCTCTAATATGCTGTGCCTATTTTCTCCTTCATGCATTTTTCCCTTCACTTACCTCCCCAGCATGCTCTTCTGGCCCAATAGACACCTATGGCCTAGTCACTTAAGCAATGTATTTTGTCTGCTGCATAGTATTGTTTTCCCCCAAACACCCCCTAAAATATGCACAAATGTTTGCTGTGTGTTTTACTTCATGTAGAGCCCCTTTTTTTTCCCTTTTTGTTGGTGGGGGGGGGGGGGGTGCCAAACTCATTATGAACCCCCTCCCCCAACTGCTCTGTCAGATGGTACCAATCCTCTATCTGCTGGCTTTCCAAAGGTCAATACACACTATATACCTACCTCTTTATAGTGGGCATCTTTAGGGATGAATTCAGCAAAGCATGTAGTGCAAGGGGCTGGCTCCATACTTTCCATTTCCTCTTTTTTTTTGTGTTCTTTCCCTCCTATTAGCTTGCTAGGTAATTTCAGAATGTCCAAATGTGCGTTCCTTTTTTTTTGGGGGGGGGGGGGGTTGGGGGGGGGATTTGGAATGTTATTTTATCTTTCCTGTGGGCTGCCAATAGTGTTAAGTAAGGAGGGTCTGGCCAAACTAGCACACATTATTGAGCCATTTGGCAATCAATGAAGTGCAGAGGGTTACCTGTCCAAACCCCCCCCAAACCCCTAGTTATTGTCAATGGCCCATCAGAAGTGGGGGGATTGATGGGGGGTGAGTAATCTGCTAGGGGGACCCTCTACTTTGCGTTGCAAATACTTTCCAGCTTAAAATGTAAAAGTCTGATCTTGTTCCAAGATGTTTAGTGTCTAATCTGCTTGCAATGTTTATGTGCAAAGTGACTAATTTTTTTTTTCTTGTTTCACTCCACAGTTCCCTTCCACGCCACAGGAATGGCAGACTGTAGCCTCCCACTTTGCCAGCCGTTGGGACTTTCCTAACTGCGGAGGTGCAATTGATGGGAAACACGTCCGCATCGTCCCACCCCCCAACTCGGGGTCCTACTATTATAATTACAAGGGGTTTAATAGTGTAGTGATGTTGGCGGTGGTGTCGGCGACATACGAGTTTTTGTATGTGGACGTGGGGATGAACGGCCGGATCTCGGATGGTGGTCCCATTGCGCACATGGAGTTCTACTGGCGTCTCCAAAGTGGCAGTCTGTGCTTGCCACCTCCAGAGGAGAATGCTGAAGGACTCCCCTTCATCTTTGTCGCAGATGAAGCGTTTGCGTTGACTCCCCATCTGATGAGGCCCTTCCCGATGAGGACCCTCACCCCAGACCAGAGGGTCTTCAATTACAGGCTGTGGAGAGCGGCAGAGAGTGGTGGAGAACACCTTCGGGATCCTGGCCAGCCGCTTCCGCCTGTTTTTGACGGCTATTAACTTGGTGGAATACAAACTGAACCACATAGTTCTTGCCTGTTGCATATTGCACAACTTTTTGAAAAGACACAACAGCAACTATGTGGTGACCGTTGGCCCAGATGTGGAGGGCCCTTCCAATGCCGACCTCACAGCCCTTCAAGCGGCACGTCCAGGCTTGCCCCCTCTAAATGCCCGCGAGGTCCGCGAGCAATATATGGAGTACTTTGTGGGTAGGGGGGCCATTGCTCTGCGTGACGATGTGTGAGAGGCATTTTTAAATAAATATCTTTTTTAACCAAACCTATGATTTCTTGTCATTTCCATATTCTAGCTTATTTGATATATACATTTTTACCCTTTAGCTTCAACAGTGGGAATGCACTTTCTGGGCAAAAGGAGGTAACAGTCTCTTCTTCCCAAAAAGATTCTTCTCATGTTGTGTGTTTGATACCTAATCTTTTGTCTAGAGAAGGTTTGTAGTGCATAACTGACACCCAAAATACTCCTTTTCATCACCATGACAGAAATGTGTGTATTCCCAAAAATGGTGTGCTCCGTGTTTTCGTACAAATCACTGTGGGTGTCATTTACATAAGTCAAATCCACTATGCTCTACAAGTGCAGTGCAAAAGTGCCCTGGAAAAGAAACTTGCAGTGCAAACTGGACTTGCCTTTAGTAAATAACACCCATTGCCCCCCAAATCCTTTACATTTGACATACATAATGCTTTTGTGTTTTTAAATAAGGAAGCCACACATTTAGAAAATTAAAAAAGTTTACTTGCAACACATTCACAAGTGCGTTTACAAACTTCTTGGCAAAACTGACAAGATCTTGGTTCTTTACAACATTGTTTACAAACATTCCGCATTTGTTAAAACCAGGCATGGAGCAAAACAGAACATAGGAACTAGGAAAGTTCAACTTTCTAAAGTGAAGACAAGATCAGACATGACTATATGTTCAAAATGTGTTTGATCTTGCCTTCATCACATGGGGGAAAACCCCTGGAAACTGGAAATTTAGAACATGCACACAATTTGGGTCTGAAAATGGACATTAGATGGTAAAACACATGCCTAAATCTTCAAAAGTGCCATTTTCCATCATGGGGATGAATGGACGTTTTTTGGGGGTGCAACCCCTTCACCACAACCACTTTAGTAGTTCGTAAAGTGGTTGCACCCCCAAAAAACGTTGTCATTCATCCACCATGATGGGAGCTAGCACATGTGGACACAATGTGTGCATGTTCCAAATTTCACACAGTTCTTAAGTTGCAAATGTGTTCAGAAACAGCCACAAATGTGTGTTAATTACTTGGTGCGTTTTCAGATTTTTCCTAAAACATCAATGATGTTCTTCAATTTTTGTTGAACATCATTGATGTTTTGCTTTATGTCATCTAGATCTCGATTGCAGACCATTATCTCCCCGATGAGTACGTTGGCACTCTCTGTGGTAAAGTGCGATTCTTCTTCCACAACATCCACGTCACCTAAAAACAACCAAAAAAAACAAAAATGTGTCTTGGAAATGAGGCAGGCATACATTGATTAGCTTACCAGTAGCTGTGTTCTCCCACACTCACCTGTTGTGGTGACAAGTTCTCCAATTTCTATGATCTCTCCTTCCTCCTCCTCCTCCTCTGCTTCTGGTCTTTCCCCTTCTTTGGGAGGTGTTGGTTTTGTGGTTTCCTCAGACGTCCCGAGTTTTCGCTCCCCTATGAGAATGTACAAAAGGAAGATTTAGCAACACAATCTATTGAGGGCAGAAATAGGAAATGACAAACATTGCTTGAAAGTGAGGGACAATATTTTTGGTTGGCCAGTTACAAATGACAACAACATGAATGTAGTCACTTTGTAAAGGTGCTAAACTTACTAGCTTTTTGGTAGAAGTTTGTCTGATGGAGACCCCCCTCTAGTATCCACTGGAGCACATTGTGCTGAAAAGCATAATAAAAAGTGGGTTTGGGTGTCCCAGCACTAGTGCTCTAGAGTCCAGATGGGTAAACAGCTACTGGGTGACCTCTCCTTTTACATTGAATAAATTGGCTTTACATTCTTGATGACATCTCTAGTGAGAACAAACTTCCTTTCCCCAAAAAAAAACCAAACATCGTATTATAAGTGGCCGAACGATCGAGGTTGAGTACGATCGAATGGACACACACACGAACATGACAGTGGCAGAAAGATCGAGGTTGATTACGATCGAATGCACAGACGAACATGAAAGTGGCCATTTTCTAATGTACAACTTTGTAAAAATACAAACACATGGAGCAGTATGCAAGCCAAAAATCAAACACAAAACACAACTACTTACTTTTTTGAAGAACTCGCTTGATCTTTCTGTACTGATCGGGCTCCCTCAGTTTCAGGTCTGACCAGCGTTTCCTCAGTTGCTCCTTGGATTGTTGTACCCCAAAATGATTGTACAGCCTCCTCACAACTTTAGACATGATCTTGGCCTTGCGGACATTGGGGTTGAGGTAAGGCCCATACTTCCCATCATAGTCGCTCCTCTTTAATATGTCCACCATCTCCAACATTTCTCCAAATGACATATTGGAGGCCTTGAATTTCAGGCTCCGGGATCGGGACGTTTCTGCCTCCGGCCTTTCCTCGTCCTCCTCCTCGTTGCTGCAATATTTCGGGCGCACCTGCTGTGTCCGCGCCATGTGCTCTCCCCACTGCGCCGTAAAGAGAAGGGGTGGGGAATAGACGAGAAAGATCGTCAGGGGCGGGCGGAGTTTGACGCATGCGCACTGTATATAAAACGTCACATGCCTGTGTCGTAGCCACGATCTGTGAGACGATGGGAGAGAAAGCTCACGCACGAGACGATCGCTATAACGAAGGTACAATTTGACGTTGGTACATAACTAGCCTAGACTGATTAGACCTTGAGGCTTCTTTATGGAGAAGATTAGGAGAGTTTAGCCTGACATTATTTATAGTGTTTTGTGTGGTGTTGTGTCTTGCAGAGATTATGGACGGCTTCAACGATGTGAGTTTTCTCCCCCTCTTCATTGATAAATATAGGGAAATGCCCCTATTATGGCAGGCGAAACACCGAGATTACAGCAACAGACCAAAGAGGTACGCAGCCATGAAGAAACTGGTGGCATTTGTAAAGCCAAGGTTCCCCACGGCAACCGTGGAGAAGTTAAGACTAAAAATTGGCAGCCTGAGGAGTACCTATTTCAGGGAGCGCAATAAGGTCCTGAAGTCCCAAACATCTGGAGCTGGAACAGCAGAGGTCTATGTCCCCACGCTCTGGTACTATGAGAGGCTCCACTTTCTCAAAGACCAGGCTAATGTCAGGAAGTCACTCTCGACTCTTCCTTGCACGCGTCCTTCCATGCACGCCACCCCTGATGAGGCTTCCGAGGAGCAACCTGGGCCTTCCAGTCTGGAAGATGTGGAGGAGCCCAGCTTGTGGCAGGTATAGTAGTTTTGTAACCATTTTTGGGAATAATGAATGATGTTCACTTATTTCAGGATCCCCATTTGCTTAGTTCCTAACGTAATTGACATATCAACTGACAGTAGTGTTGGAGACATTTGGGGCAAGAATATAAACTGCAGGGCTGAGAATTGTATGGTTTTCTATTTGTAAACATTTTGCAACAGTCACTAGATGAAAATTGTGTGTGTTTGATGAACAAATAACTCAAACTATGTCCCTTTTTCATACACAGGAAGACCTCAGCCAGGAGGTGGCTGTGGAATGTGGCAGTCAGGAGGAGGCAGGGGTTAGTGGCAGCCAAGAGGTGGGTAGTGGCAGCCAACAGGGGGGTAGGCGTAGGAGCCTGACTGTCTCCCAAGTCCCTCCCCTCCGCCTTCCCTACAGAAGGGCGAGAAGGGTGGGGGAGGTGGGAGAGTCAGCGCTCCAGCTGATCAGAGATGCTTCAGCCTCCCTATATGCCACACCCACCTACGAGTAGGCCTTTGGCTCCTTGGTTGCCACTAAAATGAAGGGTATGGAGGTGGGGCAACGCAGCATGTGTGAGGGGGTCATCCTCAAGGTCCTAAATAAGGGTATGGCTGGGGAGATGACCCCACTCACACATGTTTGTGATAGTGACCATGCTCCGCCTCCTCCTCCTCCTCCTCTGCCACCCCACCAGCACCACAGCCACAGCGTGCAAGGAAGCGTGGAAGGAAGACCTGAGAGTGACGACCTGGATTCAGTCTGGTCTGAGAGAAGATGGAGCCTCTCGTAGGACCAGAGCCTGGGGACCTAGATGGCATCTGCTGCAGTTCCGGATGTTTTGGACTTCAGAACCAGATAGCACTCCCTTATTATTTAGATAGGTACTCCTCAGGCCCCCAATTTTAGACGCTTCAAAAATGATGTTTGCCGTGGGGGTCCAAGGCTTTGCAAATTCCCCAAGTTTCTCCATCGCTGCGTTCCTCTTTGGTTTGTTGCTGAGACCTAAATAAAGGTATTTTTGATTTGAAAGAATCATTGCCTATGTGTTTTACTTTTCTACAATGACAGTTTATTTGTGAGTAGGCAGGTACATTTCACTAATCATAAAGTATAATTAACAAGGGGCACCAACAACAAACAAACTCCTAGTAAATTTAAGCAACAAATAGAAATGTTAATAATGTTGTTTTGCTAAGTTGAGACACACAACCCCCCTCAAAAAAAAATAAAAAATAAAAAATCCTTAAAATATGTATTCCAAACAAAATACAAAAATGACAAATCATCCAAAAAATATAACAAAGATTCTTTTACGATCTGAGGAAAAATAAACATCTAGTCTAGAAATCCTGAAAACTAATAAAGAACTAAGTTTGGGAGAAGTGCGGGTGAATAGGAGCAGCTAAAACATGTCATTCTTCTTGCATTGTAAAGAAAAAGAGAATGCGCTGCATTAAAGACATTTTAACATTGCAGCGTGACGAATGTGCTGTGTCGATTAGGAAAGGTAGTTTTACCTGACCGAGCGCTTCCGTCACAGAATTTCTTCTGAGCATGCGTAGCACTTTGTCCGTCGGACTACGCTACACACGATCGGATTTGGTGTGATCGGACTTTGGTGTGATCGGACTTTGTTGTCAAAAAATCTATCCAGCAGGAGATAGAACTTTGTCCGTCGGACAATCCGATGGAAACTGTCCGATGGTGCCTACACACGGTCGGAATTTCCGACAACATTGTCCGATAGGACAGAAACCATCGGAAAATCCGACCGTGTGTATGGGGCTTTGAGCCCACTTCTCCTTATAGGCACAGGGGCGCACTGGACACCCAGAAATAGCACAATGGCAGCTGAAGGTATCTAGTGTGTCCCCTCACCAAGTCACCAACTGTACAAAAATGTTTTTGTATAATGTGAAAGATGATGTTACACCACAATAATTGTGAGAGAATCGTGATCTTTCTTCTAAGCAAAAAAAAAATGTGATTCTCATTTTATCCAGACGCGTGCAGCTTTACTATAGTGCGGTCGCTAAGTGGATAAAGACTAATAAGATGAACACCTGAATGAAAATGTTGGAAGCAGTTTTTTATTACTTCTATCCTACATGGCTTGGGTTAAAAAAAAAAAAAAAACAGTTTAAAAGAAATCCTTAGCTTAGATTCCGAGTTCTGGACTGCTCGCTGTTATGAGGATGATGTTGTTCAGGATTCTCATTGTATTTTGGCAAAGCTGAGGATCCAGAATTTTGTGCGCATGTGCTCCTAAATCCACATAATGGATGAAGAAAGAGAAAAGAGCTGGAGAGTCACACCAGAGTGTTGAAGTCCATTAAGCCCATTCCAATAAAAAAGTTCAAGCAGAATCTGTGTATAGAGCCAACATGTTTCAGGGGTTGGAATTAAAGAAGGTTCTTAAGCCTGAAGGCTTTTTACCTTAATGCATTCTCTGAGAAGCTAGGAGCGCCTGCGGGGGACCCGAGAAGAGGAGGATAGTTTTACACAGAGCAGGTAAGTATAACCTGTTGTTTAACCACTTGACATCTGCGCTATGGCCGAATGATGGCCACAGCGCGGATCTGAATTCCCGGTAGGCCGTCATATGATGGCCTCCCCTGTGCTCGCTCCCTGCGCGTGCCCTGATCTCCGATGGGGTGATCGCCGATCCGAGTAAGGGACCAGACTCGGCCCCTTACCATATGATCAGCTGTCAGCCAATGACAGCTGATCACATGATCAAAACAAAAGCTTGGTTATCGTTTTTTTTTTTTTTTTTCTCTCACGCTGACAGCGGAGGAGAAAAAAAAAGCAGATCACCGGCTCATCTGTCCTGAAAAGGAAGAGGCAATTATGCCTCATTTATGCCACATGACAGTGCCCACAAGTGCCACCTATCAATGCCCACAAGTGCCACCTATCAATGCCCACCAGTGCCTCCTATCAATGCCCACCAGTGGTGCCAATCAGTGGCACCTAGAAGTGCTGCCTATCAGTGTAACCGATCAGTGCCCATCACTGCCACCCATCAGTGCCCATCACTGCCACCTATCGTGCCCATCAGTGCCGCCTCATCAGCGTACATCAATGGCGGACAAAAATTACCCGTTTTAAAATTTTATAACAAAATAAAATAAAAAACATATTTTTTTTTTATTCTTTTTTTTTTAAATTTTTTAACAAAAAATAAAAAAATCGCACAGGTGATCAAATATCACCAAAAGAAAGCTCTATTTGGGGGAAAAAAATGATAAAAAATGTAATTTGGGTACAGTGTTGTATGACCGCGCAATTGTCATTCTAAGTGCGTCATTCAAAATTTGTCTGGATAGGAGGGGGGTTTAAGTGCCCAGTAAGCAAGTGGTTAAAAAAAAAAAAATGTAACCATCAGTTTAACAAATATATAAAAATAAAGCCTATAAACAATATACAAACCTACTTTTTTTTTTTTCTATAGGTTTATATATTGTTATACGTTTTATGTTAATTGCAGGCCAGATTAAAGAATTGCCTCTCAGCTGCACAAAGGCTGCTTGAACTTTTTATTGGGATAAATTAATTTTGGACTTTAACACTCTGGTGTGGTACTGCGGTCTTTATCTTTCTTCAGTGTCAGTCCCAAGTGGCCTTGGCAGTCGTTTTAGTTTAGGATAACAGACAGCTCCATGGTGAAGAGGTTGCTCATCCCATTACTTCCTCCCCATCAGGTGAAAATGTGCGAGGTGTGACCATTTTAATTTCCAGAATGGACTGTAAAAAAAAAAGTTGGCTTATGTTGAATCTAGGAGGTAGATAAAAAAGGTAGGAGGCAGTTTGTGCGTGGTGATATGTAACATGTATATCGCAATCAACATTTTCATACATAGGCGCCCCAACACATGCATTTACGTTTGTACGTGCATATATGTGGGGGTGGGGGGGGGGTTTCACTAAACTTTTTTTCCATCACACAAGGGACAAAAAGTCTCCTATGTGATGATTTTTTGGAGACAGATTCTCTGTAATGAGACATGCAGGGTCTAAAGGGCCCTGCATGTCTCCCCCGCACTCCACTGAATGTAATGCAGCACAGATCGCACTGACCTTGCTGGCCGGGAAAACGGTCAACGGGGACCCAAAAGTGACGTCCTACACATTGCTTTCAGGATCAGGAACAAGATTGGGAGGAGAGCGGACATGTCCATTCTACCCTCTGTTCTGTGGCGCCCACTATGCTGGTCCCAGGCCCGTAGAAGGGCAAGTGGAGCCCCGATACATATTGTGGAGCGCCCGCATGGTGGGAGAGGAAACAATCAGGTGGTAGTGGAGAACGTTGAACTTCCAATGATCAGTGTGAGAGCGATAACACTAGGGGTGCAACGGATCAAAAAACTGACGTCAATCGTGTCGCGCTGATGGGTCGCGACACGATTGGCGTCATCCCGGGACTCATCACGGTGGTCTGTTTGGAACTTTGATAGGTGGTGAGCTTGGCGCAAATCAGTAATATGCTGACTATGTTTTTATGCTTGTAATAAGCTTCATTTTATTGGGGGGGAGATAGTGTTATACCTTTTACTTAAATAAACAATGTGCCGAGCATTCCCTTGTATTTTTACATGTAATTTTTAATCGCATCATTGTGCCTTCAATGCCTTGTACCTGTTATGGAGTATTGAAGTGCCCACCACTTGGGGAAAAAAATAGCAAATAAAGAAAAAATAATATAACGTGTACAATTGCCATACAAGTCATATTGTAATTGAATGTTATTAAAAATGATCTTTCCTTTTCAATATTCAGCCGCTGTAATGTTCTATAAATGCAAAGCAATATGGCTACCTGGAGTTGTTCTGTACACAGAATGTGTACTGACCACTCCCCAGAAACATAATTTCCTGCTTGTGTGATTGGCTTACCAATTTTCCCAGAAGTCTGCACTAAGATACAAGTCAGATTTCAGGCATCCCCTGCAACAAAAATATCATTTTGGGTGAGATATTTCCAATAGGAACATGTCTAAAGGGATGCAGGCCCAGCAGTTTACCTCATTAGAGCCCTGCAGCTGCCACAGCTGACTGATATGATCTATTAGAACACCCAGATCCTTCTCCACTATGCATTCACCCAGTTGTATTCCCCCTAGTATATATGATGCATGGATATTCTTAGCCCCCAAGTAGATAACTTTGCATTTATCAACATTAAACCTAATTTACCACTTAGTTGCCCAATTAAACAATGCACAAGTTCGGCTTGTAAGTTGGAGACATCCTGTAAGGATGTTATTCCACTGCATAGCTTGGTGTCATCTGCAAACACTGAAATTGTACTTTTAATCCCAGACCCGATATAATTTATAAAGATATTAAAGAGTAAGGGTAACAATATTGAACTTTGGGGTACACCACTGATAATCTTAGACCATTCTGCGTAAGAATCATTAACCACTACTCTCTAAATTTTGTCTTTTAGCCAGTTTTCTATCCATTTACAAACTGATATTTCCAAGCCTATAGACTTTACCTTACACATGAGCCGTGTGTGGGGAACTGTGTCAAACGCTTTTGCAAAATCCAAGTATACCACGTCCACCGCCGCCCCTCTATCCAAACTTCTGTCTTGAATCCATGCTGTCTGTTGTTTAAAATATTTTTTTCCAGCAAAAAAACATCCATGTGGTCTTTTACTAAACTCTCCAGTATCTTCCCAGCTATAGAAGTTAAACTAACAGGTCTAAAAGCAAGAGAAGTAAAGAATGCACTATGCAGGCCCACAGTGTGAATGGGCTGGAGGGGCAGACACCTGTAGCATCCAGTCTGTCCTGCAAACAGCAGGACGGAGGGGGATTGAGGAGCCGGCAGTTTCTGCAGAGAGACACCCCCCCAACAGCTGCATATGTAATGGAAAACACTGCTATGTACTATTCAGGGGATCTGGAATTGAACATGGGGCTTTTGTAAAAAACTGGGAAAAGGTGAACTTACACTTTGGTAAAGGCACAGGTGAAGCTAACGTAGTACCCATAAAAACTCCAACCCCCCCCCCCCCCCAAACCCCCCATAATAAAAACATAGCATCAATTCTTTTTTGAGCCATCTTTCTGCTTTAAAAAAAAAACAATCTAACCTAGCTCTATACTCTGCAGAACTATACTGTCTAGAGAGAAGAAGTATTCAATGCCGATATTTAGTATTTACACTTGAGTAAATTAGTGCCTTTAAAGAGAATCTGGAATAGTGTACTACTTGCTTACTATATTTTACACACCATTAAACAGGGTATATACACACAGTTTCAACAGAAATTATGTAGATGCAGCAAGCTCTGATGCTGTTTCTATTGTTCTGAACTCCCCACCCCTTCTTCAGAATACACAGATGCAGTCAGTCATTGGCGGCATGTGCTGATTGAATGCTGTCTCTCCAGCAGGCCCATTCAATGTTAGACAGAGGCACACAGGTACCGAAATCTGGCCGATTCTTGCTGAACCAGCCAAATTTCGTTATGTGTATACCTAGCTTTACTCAATTCACTGGTTTGCCAGTCAGCCCTGGCTCTATTTGAGAAGTAGGAGAAAGGTGTGGGGTATTGGATCTCTTAAATGAGTAGGTGTTTTCAATCAGGTCTTAAGCAGTGTAGAAGGAACGGTTATGCTAACGCAGCTCTCCCAGGAGCAGTGGTCGAAGGTTGGCTCTTAGCTTAAGTGCGGACTAGGGGGGTATTTACTAAAACTTGAGAGTGCAAAATCTGGTGCACCTCTGCATAGAAACCAGGCAGCTTTCAGGTTTTCCTGCCAAAGCATTAAAGGACAAGTACAGCCAAAGCTCGTTTTGGCTGTATTTCTCCTGTGGATCACAGAAGTGCAGTTTGTTCTGCACTCTTGTGACCGCTGAAGCCCGCTGCCGGCTGACAACACAGATCCGGTCCAGGCTCAGAAAAGATTGCGACTATATGGTCGGGATTCGCCCACATGCCTGGACCGGCACCTGGCTCAGCCTCTCAGCAAGCTGCAGGGAGCATGAGCCGGATGCTCCCACCCCCTCCACAGCCCAGTGCTCCAGTGAGCGTAGGGGAGCAGAGCAGGGAGCTCTGAGATCTGAGCGATTGGCAGTGTTTAATCACTTGGTTCTCTGTGCTAGAGCCAGCAGGGGACAGATGCAGCATCAGACCGAAGCTGCATCCACCTAGGTAAGTATGATTCCCAAAAAAAAAAAAAAAGACTTCTCTTTTAGCTATGCAAGCTGGAGTTAGAAGCTGATTGGCTACCATGCACAGCTGCACCATATTCTGAGTGCACCAGTTTTAGTAAATCTCCCCCACGTTTGTAAAGAGAAAAGTGCCAAAAGCACAATGTATACAATTCTAGATTTAATTTTATCATAATAATCCAATATGTTTCAAGGGTTTAACAGCATCTGGAGCAATCATACTTCTCAGGATCCCTCCAATTTTTTGAGTTCAGCACAAGATTTGTTCAACATTATCAAATGTTGATGGGGACCCTTTGAAACCCTGTTGGATTTTTATGATATAAGTGCTCAGACATGGAATCACAGTCAGTATTACAGCACCAACTTTCCTTACTACTCTGAGATGTCATGTGGCTTAGTGCCAACAACTGTAAATGAAGCTGATGTTGGAAGTTGTGAAAAAATCTGTACACACACACCTGGCATAGTATATTTTCTTTAACCCACAAAAAAACTGTCCCTACCATGAAAATTTTGTGCTTGCCCCCCAGGCCAAAAGCTCCCAGTCTTCCCCTGGCTAGAATTGTGGCCAGACTTAGCATAAGTTCAGTACCATACTGTAGTACAGCAGATGTTGTTCGTATAACCCTCCTTTTATCTGACAGTACTGATGAAGACGAGTTTAGAAGAACTTCTGAACTCATCCCGCCCAGCTAGACTTAAGCTCTTACTTGTGCGGGCTATTGTTTCAGTATTATACTACTCTGACCCATTGCTATAACTCAGTTTATCAGTTAGAGATATTCGCAGAAGGAATTCTTTTGGTATGACTCCATGTGAGAGAGTGTTCAAAGATCCCACAGCAAAGTTTACCAAGAATAATAAAACTTGGTGAATATTTCATCATTATGTTGTTCTAACATTAACGTGCCTGCAGAAAAAGATAGATGAACTCTGGAACGTCAACCTCTCCAAACTCAGAATATATAAACACAATCCGTGTTTATTCTCTGTTCAGCAAGGTCCGATGGGCTATTCCACTCACAGAATGTTTATAGAAGTTTAAGATGCACCATTCTTTGCCATTAGAAAGTCAGCCAAAGTCCAATTTTTCTAATGGAAGGTTGAAACGTTTCTATGCATATATGAGACTGTGTTACACGACCTGATATTTACTCTGTAAGTCATTGGAACTCTTAATGTATATCCGTAAGGACTCTTGAATTTCACTCTCCATTCCCTGTTGCTTTGTTTATTGTTATTCTAGAGGTTTGAATTCCTCAAGTTAAAGTTAGCATAAAATGCAGAATTATACTGTAATTGTAGTAAAGGCTTCTTTCTAAATCTTATATTTTCCTGTCTTTTCCAGTCTTGTGTTGACATCGCTTTTTCATTTTTAAATGCTTTAGAAAATAGGTTTGACGTTTAACGTTTATTACTGGCTGGCTTCCATAATTTGTGAATGGACTTAGTATATTCATATAATCTCCAAAAGTACTTTATTAACATTTAAAACATTTATTTCTAACATTAGTTTATTGATCACATAAAGTATTTAATGTTGTTGTAAAGTCAGAATTTTTTTTTTTTATCTTAATGCAGTCTATGCATTAAGATAAAAAGCCTTCTGTGTGCAGCAGCCCCCCTAATACTTTTCTGAGCCCCATCTCTGTCCAGCGATGACCATGAGTGTCTCCGCCAGCCGAGAATCTCCCTCCTGATTGGCTCCAGCTGCTGTCGATCAAAGTCAGCTAGCCAATCAGGGGTAGAGGGGGTGGGGCTGGGTCGGGGCTCCTTGTCTGAATGGACACAGGGAGCTGTGGCTCGGCTTGGGTGCCCCATAGCAAGCTGCTTGCTGTGGGGGCACTCAACTAGAAGGAGGGGCCAGGATCACAGAAGAAGGACCCAAAAAGAGGAGGATCTGGGCTGCTCTGTTTAAATCCACTGCAACAGAGCAGGTAAGTATAACATGTTTTTTATTTGTATAGAAAAAAAAATCAAGACTTTACAATCACTTTAAAGGACTTCCTAAAGTGATAGTGATAAGTCATTCACATAAATCATACATGTCATGCAAATTTATTTTTCTTTTATTTTTTAATTCTCTAAATACCTTACCTGCAGAGCTGTTGTGTGGTCACATGATCTTTCCCTATTCTTTGGCATCTGCTCGGAAAGATCTTTGGGAGGGACTTCTGTTAGTCTACTGATGTATCCTCTCTACAGTATGAGTCTGTGTCTGGCCAACCCTGATTGGTGCAGTTTCAGAAGAGCAATCGGACTTTTGCTGGCTGAATTTCCGCCAGCAAAAGTTTTCGGTTGGAAAAAATTTTCAATCGGAAATTCCGAATGTCTGTAGCAATTCCGACGCGCATAATTCCTACGCATGCTCGGAAACAATTTGTCGCATGCTCGAAAGCATTGAATTTAATTTTCTCGGCTCGTCGTAGTGTTGTACGTCACCGCGTTCTTGGCGGTCGAAAGTTCAGAGAACATTTAGGTGACCGTGTGTATGCAAGCCAAGCTTAAGCGGAATTCAGCTCATGTGTATGGGGCATAAGGTATGTGCAATTACAATCAGCAACCCGACCTTGTTTTTATCTCTTTGATGTTCATATAAAGTATAGTAATATGTGTAAATTCAACATGCAATACAGTATGTACAAGTCATATTTTGGAACTAGTGTAGAACTGATTCAACACAGGACTACTGTGACCTAACTAGGAAGATAAACATATTGCACTACGCACAACCAAGACACAACCAAGACATCCTGCTAAAGGCAAAGTATAGTGTATGTTCAAGAACTACATATTATATTGTTATTGTATTATATGTGGAGATGTTTATATGCTAGAGAGAGCAAAAAATTAATTTGCAATCCCTGCTAACCCAAGAGCTGTTAAAATATGTCAGTCACATGGGCAGTGTATTGTCTTCAACAAGTCAGCCAACTCCTACACTTGCATTTTGTGAACAAGCAGTATAGCGTAGCCACTAGAGAGCACTGCAGAGCAGGAAGCAGAGGCTACATATGAAATCTTAAAAAAATGTCTTCCTCCATGTATTTATATAATTAGAAATCATATACATAAACAAGCTTTTTAAAACAGTTAAGAACAGTAATATTACATACTGTGGGTCATGCCTGTCCTAGAAATCAACCTTTTTGATAAGTAATTTAGTTATCTACTGGGTATGTTAACATACCCCCCCCAACTTTTTGGGACACATTATTGCACAAAGTATGAAGGCAAATGACATGTCCCTGCCATGCCTCCAGTAAAATGAACCATAAAGATTAATGCTCAAAAAATTGTTAGGTTAACTTTTTTTGCTTTTTTCCTTTATTTTGGCTCCTCAAAACAACAATTCGAATAATGTTAAAGGGGTTATAAACCTTCATGTTTTTTCACCTTAATGCATCCTATGAAAAAACACCTGGCAGTCACCGGCCCCCCAGCCCCCCCTGTTTTACTTACCTGAGCCCCTTCATCTTTTCGGCGGGGACGCGCTGTCCCTCTCTCCACGGGGTCCCGGCTCTTGATTGGATAGATTGATAGCAGCGCTTGGCTCCCGCTGCTGTCAATCAAATCCAATGACCCGGGCGCCGGGGGGCGGGGCCGAGTCTGGCATTCATGTCTGTGGACACAAATGCTGGACTCAGGAGCGCGCCCACACGCTAACCCCCTCGGGAGTGCGCTTCTCCTAGGGGGTAATCTGATGCGGGGAGGAGTCGTGAGAGCCACTGAAAAGTATGACATGTTTGTTATTTTAAAAAGAAAAAACGATCCTTTACACTCACTTTAAGGTTATATAAAAGGTGTTGTGAAATAAAATACTTTTGACAGTTAAATAATCTTTTTTTTATAGTGATCCCTACATGAGACCAAAAATCGGGACAACTGAGGAAGAAAGGAAAACAGAGGAATTTTGTTCCAAAGAAGGGACATTTGGGAGGTATGTGTTAGTCGCCCCTTTGGAAGGCAGGATCAGTGCACATGTTATAAATGTTACTAGAGTTTAGTAAATATAATCAGCTCAAACAATCACTCAAATATATGTGCGAATGACTATCAGTACTCAGTGATGTAAGTAACTGAGTTAAAATAAACTGAGTTACGTAACTCAGTTACTTTAGAGGGTAACTAGTAATCTAACTGATTACTTTTCTCCTCATGGTAACTCAGTTCCCATTACTTTGGCTTAGTTACCCCAATTACATCTACCGTCACTAGATGGCAGTAGTGTAATTCCGGTGTCCTGACAAAAAATTTCCCCCGCCGGATAAGGACCCCCCTGTACTGCGCAGGCACAGCGCTTGCGCAGTACGAAGGACTACTGAGCTTCCAAAAATTGCAGAACCTAAACAGCTCTGAGTGAACTCTACACCGCGCAGGCGCAGTTAACATGTAATTGTAGGAGGCGATGCCGCACCCTCATGATGCTCGTGCTACTCTGCAAGGGGCGTCTATCGTGTAACTAAGGGGCGGGTCTAGTATTACTGTAACCAAGGGGCGCATTTATTATTATGGTTATATATCGAGCTCTGCCCATTAATTTAACATTCGCCCTCTTCTGTAGAAATCCGCCCCTTACACGATATAATAATAATAGACCCGCCCCTTGCTTACACGCTATAACAGATCTGCCCCTTGGTTAGAGTAATAATAGAGCAGCCCCTTGGTTACACGATATATAACAATAATAAATGTGCCCCTTGGTTACAGTAATACTAGACCCGCCCCTTAGTTACACGTATAGAATATTAAAAAAAAAAGTCAGTTACTTTGCTGAGTAACTAATTACTTTTCCAATGTAGTAACTGAGTTACTAACGCAATTACTTTTTGGGAGAAGTAATTTGTAACTTAACTAAATTACTTTTTTAAAGTAAGATGACCAACACTGTCAGTACTATAGTTTTCCAAATGGCCAAAGTAAAGACTGCTGCTAACACCTTAAGTGTGTCCACCCAACTTCAAAAACATAAAGTGCAAAAATATAAGTGCAGCGCAATCACATATTAAATGAACATAAAACACAAGCATAATACAGTAGCTCAAATAGCTGATGTGGTAAAAACAGTGTTAAAGTCACAAATATAAGGGTTCCACCATTGTGAAAACTCACAGTGACAGTTCTTATAATAACATCCGATGTGTTCGGTGCCCACCACCTCTGGATAATGTGCTGGCTCACCTTCAGTATCTGACCCCACTACAGAGTCACAATAGCCTTAGTGAACTCCACTCAAGATAGTACTGGAACACTCCTTTAATGGCATCCCTGAATCATGCTACTCCACATTTTGGGTCTCAATCAACCGTATGACATACCATAAAATAGAAATGGAGAAACCATAGTGCTCTCCGCTACGAATGTATTTATAAAATGAATCAAGGGATTAAAAACACTCACATAAATATGTGTAAAAAAAAGCATATATTCAGCTCACCACGCTGATACTAATGGTAAATAGTGACGTTGCGGGCTACGGCCGCTCCCACCCATACGCGTTACGCCCTCCTCATGGGCTTCTTCAGCAGGTGGGGAGCCGTCAATTGACAAGAGCTTAAATAGTCAAAGTGGCTAATTACCTTATTAACTCTCACTGATGTGGACACCTGTTGCTCAGTAAAGCAGTTGAGTGTTACACTGTTTTTACCACATCAGCTATTTGAGCTACTGTATTATGCTTATGTTTTATGTTTATTTACTATGTAATTGCACTGCACATATTATGTTTTTGGAGTTTAGTAATATCACCAGGATATCAGAAACTGATTGTTTCACTGAAATTGACAGACTTAATTTTCTTGGCTGCCCTCCCTGTGTTTATACTAATACTGGTTCAATACACCTCAAATACAAGTTATGCTCCAATCTTTAACTGAATGCTTGACGTGCTAAATATGGAACATTGACAACTCCAAAACAACACAACTACATCCAGTTGTAAATAATAAAACAGGGTTCTAAGTGCTTGTCAAATTTACACAATACAAATCATCTGTCTCTAATTACACATTCTGTAGGCACCCCTTATAAGATCATGGTCTTATCCTTTAGCTCTAAAGCAGGCCATACATGGGTCGAATTCCAAAATAATTTTCTTACGAAAATCATAACTAACTATGATCTTTCTAATTTTACACCATTAGTGGGCTGCAGCAATGACTGACCTTGGTGCGGCCATCGAATTTGAGTGATCGGGCATGTTTAGAAATTTGTTTATGTTTCCAAAAATTTCCAATCAGCAATGGGAAAATCGTGCGAGAAATATAATCAAAAAAGAAATGTGCATGAGCAGTGACCTGGAAAGAAAATCAGATTCCCAGCCACAAAAATTATTATCTATAGCAACATGAGGTGAAATTGAAGGCTTGGTTGGTTGAATTTCAAAATCAATGGTGGCATCATCGAATCACAAAACGCATTAAGTTTCTGATTTTAGAAAGAAAATTTGTTCGGAATTCGACCAACATATGGCCTGCATAAGTCCCCCCAAGAACTTACTGTCCCACTTATCCAGCATACTATTCTTCTCAAGGACAACCTGCCTTGTGTGATCATTTCATTTAACAGTCCAAACTTGGAGGTTCTCAGGAACCTGTGCACATAGTTCCCAACTGTTCATCTTTTGGAGAAACTGTGAAACCAAATCACTCCTCCTCCATTGTCCCTCTTGTTGGTCTGATATGTAGACCTCTATAAATAAATATGCTTTTTATCTATCAAATGTTTATACTGCATTAAGCCTTTCATCCAACCTAAAATTATTGCATCTGTTATTTGAAAACCTTGTAACCAGGAAAATAATTGGTGAAAAAAAACTTGAATTTAGTAATTTTTTTTTCATGTTTATTCTTCATAGTTCACCTAACTAGGGCCATGACAAGATGGATGTAATTTGCCTGCATAATTTGTACTAAAAGGTGTCCCTCCTTTTCATCTCAGAAAGTTGAGAGGTATGTGTGTGTGATCATTTTTGGTACGGTACTTGTGGTTGGTTTCTTGTGGCTTTGACTTGGACCGAAATCCCAACCTCCTAAATCTTCTACCAGGAGATTGCACCTTTTAGAGGATAGGGAATAGGGGTGAGCTGAACCGGTTCGGTTTGCACCAGAACTTGCACACAGGCAAAAAACTTGTACGAATATGTGAACACCGTTAAAGTATGGGACACGAACATGAAAAATCAAAGTGCTCAATAAAGACTTTTAATGAAGCCACCCTTCCCCTGGTATCTATTAGAAGATTTCATAGTTACATTCTGAAAAAATAAAACAAGTCTAACACCAGCTCCAGCGGGCTCAAACCTGGGGTATCCAACCTCTGACCCCATAAGTTGCCAAATTTATGGGGGCGCCTCCTATGTTGGTAGATGTATTTCTCCAAACTATGGGTTTCCCCATGCATTGTAACCATTCTTTATGTGTAGGAGGGTCACTAGATTTCCAGTTTCTAAGTATTACCCTCCGAGCTTGAAAGAGAACTTTCGCCACCTCCTCTTTTGTGAGGACTGATAATTGAAAATCATCCAGTATGCATAGAAGACACGGTTTAAGTTCTAGTGGAATTGAGGTCTGAAACACAGAATTTATAATATTCAACACATTCCTCATTGTCCCTGGAACATTTACCACACAAGGGGGAATCTAAAACGCCCATTGTGAATAGTCTATCTGGGGTGAAATTAACCATTAATAATAGGTACAATTGCATAAGCCTTTGTTTTACAATAAGGGAGCATTGGGGTACTGCCTGTAGAGCCTCCTCCCATTGGTCGTCTATTAAAGAGTCAAGGTCTTTCTCCCATGTCTCTCCCACCTTAAAGGGGAATGAGGTTAAGAAGTCTGTTAGTAGCATTGCAAAGCACCTGGAAATAAAGCCCTTGGTGGAAACAGTTTCAGCCATCATATTAAACAGTGGTGTAGGAGATTGGTGCCACTCTACCACTGAGCCCTGCACCTTTACAGCATTTTTAAGTTAAATATAATAAAATTGCATAGATTTAGGCAGGCAGAATTTCACGCTTAGTTTCTCAAATGAGCATAAGGACCCGTTTTTAAAAATATGGTAAAGGTGGGTTATACCCCATTTATGCCACCTAGTGGCCTGTTGTAATTTGGCTAACTCAGGATAATGATTATTATGCCATATAGGACTGAAATGAGTAATGCCAGTAACACGCTGGAGCTGCTTAGCCTTATTACAAATCTTTTGGATGAGGGCATATGTAAGGCAAAAAACTGTTGGATTTGGCAAAAGTCTTAGCCTCCAGGCCAGTGGAAAAGTCAGGCACCTTTAACGTGTATAACAGAATGCATAGGGAGGAGTCTAGACTAGGCTGATTGAGGTCTACACTGGTGAGATCCAAGCCTTTACATAGGTGTTGCAATTGTGCTGCTAAGTAGTACAGCTAGGGGTTTGGCATTGCCAAACCACCAGCTTCTTTAGGTCTTTGAAGGTGTTCCAGTCTCACTCTAGGCATCTTATTGTGCCATAGCAAACGTCTAAAAATAGAGTTCACCTCTAAGATAGGTAATGGTATCATCATGGACGTATTATGTGGAAAATACAGTAGCTGGGGCATGACAATTTTAACTAATATAACTTTACCTGCCAATGATAGCCAAAGTTTGTTCCATATTTTAATTTTGTCCCGGAAACAACCTAGGAAAGACGCTATATTTAAGCAACAGAAGTCTCCCAGCTGCGGGGTGATGCATATTGCAGATTTACCCCCACTATTCTTATGACCTTTTGAGTAACCTCCTGCGACCAGGCAACCACGAAGGCTTGCCCTCACTATTCCCTTCACAACTTGTCCCTTCAGTAGATACTCCCCTTTACAACATACTCCTCCAATGTAATACTGTATATGTTTACACACGGTTGGAGAAATTCATGTGGCATCTATTACCAAGTCTTCCTATTTGTGGAGCCAGTAGGGCAAGGGAGCATGTCATTTAACTACAGCAATAACTGGTTTAAAAAAATAAACTTTAACTATAATTTTACTAGTTTAAACTATGACATATGTCACAGGTCCACTTTATAACAATAACAATTTAATATTCTTGCTAATATTTTTTTTGCGCACCAAATTAAAATAATCAAACTTTTGCACAAAACGTATATACTGTAGATGCTATAATTCATAATAGATCCTACTCCTTAAACCTCAGATCCAGTAAGTGTAATGGTAGAAATAAACACACCAAACATAAATACAAAATGCAGTATAGCACTGTTACCAATATGCTTTTCTTGCCTCCGTATTTTTATGCTTGTTACTATACTGCATGTTGTTTATGGTGACAAATGATATTGCACAATGTCAAATGTGTGAAAGCTGTCCCTACTTATCTTTGTAGAAGTAATTTGCTGCAGTATATATTTTTCAGCATGTTGAGCCTTATTTTCTACCATTACACATAAAAATAGTATATTCCCTTAGAAATAGATCTATCAAGTTTTATATGATGTTTCATAGAAACTCAAAGCACTTTCTGTCCTTCCCCTGGTTTCAATAGAATTTCCTAGCACCTCAGAAACATCAGTACTGGCCTTTCTTCTATTATATCAGTTGATGGCAAAACTTAGATCCCAAATACCCCATTATCAATGGCTGTTCAGATGACTCAATGAATTCTGTACATTTGTATAGATTGTGTTTATAAGATATTGCTTTATAGACATGTGCATTCGTTTTCATCCGAATGCATTTTCATCCCAATTTCGGGTATTTTCGTTATCGTTTTAACAAACGATAACGAACATGCAGAATCCAAAACCTGAAAGATCCGATTTAAACAAATGCTTTATTTTTTTTTCGTTGTGACAACAGTTCCATATAGATAGGAGATTCGACATGATGCTGACAATAGCGATCTGTGTCCATCGAACCTGTGGTCGAATGTGCCTAACCTTAGCTCTATTAGTCCAAGATTATTCTACATAGAGAGAAAAGATTCGACAGAGAGAAAAGATTCGACATAGAGTGAAAAGATTCAACATAGAGAGAAAAGATTCGACATAGAGAGAAAAGGTTCGACATTATAGAGACAATAGCAAAAAAGGTCGAATGTGCCTAACCTAACTCTATTAGTCCAAGATTATTCGACATAGAGAGAAAAGATTCGACATTAAGATTCAACGAAGCATTCGGTGTGAGTGGACATTTATGCTCAAATGCTCTGCCCATAGGCTATAGAAGAATTCTAATGTTGCTTGACTAGTAATAATAATTATTAAATATAATTATTACTAGTGTCATACAACATTAGAATTCTTCTATAGCTTGTAGGTGGAAGATTCAATGGGAAATGTACAATTGCGTCGTCGTACAGTTTAGCTGCTCCGTCGATTCTTCTTTGAACATTCCACAGACACCATAAGCCTTCAATGACAGATTGGACCTTAATTATTTCGGATTTTCGGACGAATGTATTTTTTAACAAAACAAAATAAATAAAAACGAATTTCCATCGGACTTTTGCTGGCGGAATTTCAGCCAGCAAAAGATTGAGAACAATTTTTCCACCGGAAAAAGTTTCTATCGGAAATTCCGATCGTCTGTGGCAATTCCGACGCGCAAAATTCCGACGCATGCTCGAAACAATTTGCGGCTTGTCATAGTGTTGTATTTTTTTTTTATATTCTATATTTTCTTATTTTTTTAGGTTTTACAAACACTTAATCTTTTACATTCATGATTAACGTTACAATTGTTACCGCCTTTTCCCTAACCCCCCCCCCCCCCCCCCCCTAGTAAAGAGAGAAAAAAAATGTCACCGCGTTCTTGACGGTCGGAATTTGGTGTGACCATGTGTAGGTAACACATGCTTGAGTGGAATTCCATCGGAAAAAACATCCAAGGCTTTTCCGGTGAGAATTCCGATTGTGTGTACGCGGCATTATGCCTGGTATACACAATGAGATTATCGGGTGAATGATCGTCCGTTTCTTTTTGCATGCTAGCCTCATATTGAAAATTAAGACCGGGTTTCCATATGTGTGAATTTAATGTGGGTTTCCCCGCATCCAATTTGCATAACATGCGAATGGCTCTGAATGGAGCCAGTTCACACAGGTCCGTAGCAGCCGCAGTCCCCATTCCAAAAGGGTCCTGTGCATGTTTGGGTCTGGTTCAAGTCCGAATTCAGGCAAAATATCAGGTCTCATTTGCACCTGAACCGGTGAATAGGAATGCACTGGACCCAATGCTGGGAACCACAGCCGCACATATGTGAACCCAGCCTAAGGATTTACTAAAGTTACTGTACGAAAATTCTCATACTACAGAATAAAAATTCAGAAGTGATGTCATGTGTTGTAGTGTATTTGTATTGTATTTTCGAATGACAACTGTACTGATTAAACCAAAATCGTACGTTCTGGTATCGTACAAGAAAAAGTCATGCATGTCCCATCGGATAATTTCACATAAAATGTTGTGATTGGCTCTCGACAGCTATGTACTAACGATCAGATTATCGTACAATAGCTTCTAAAGCAGTATTTTTTGTATGAATTTCTGATCGTGTATGTAAGCCATTGGAAAGAATTCATTAGCTTCCCTGCTATACCTCGTCTACACAGAAATTGCATTGTGGGTGTCTGTTATTTCTTTGGAGAAATTGTGAGAGTATTGAAGTGATACTAAAGCCTTATTTCTTTTATTTTTTTTAAACAAACATATTATACTTTTATGGCTTTGCACAGAGCAGCCCCGATCCTCCTGTTCCTGGGTCCCCCACCAGCGCTCTTTGCTCATTCCTCCTGCCAAGTGTCCCCAGAGCAAGCCACTTCCTTTGGTGGCACTCCTGCAATTCTCTGCATTAAGGTAAAAAAGGACACATTACTTGTCCTACCCACCCCCATCCCTAAAGAGTTACCTTACTCCCGTCACAACCAAAGAAGAGCAATCCACTAGGTTGGACTTTAAGGGCAAGTTGGACTACAAAATTTTCTTTAAAAATCCATATTTTATTTATAAACCAGCATAAATTAGAGTATATGCAGAAAAAAAGTATTGTTAAAAACATGTAAATCACAATCCTGGATCATTGAAGGCCCAACACAAAGATATTGATGCAAAATTTGAGGTATATGAAACCCTTGTGCGTCAATGCGTTTCGCTAAACTGCTTCTTCAGTGAAGAGTCAGCAATGGGTCAATTCCACTATACAAATAAATCATGTTATCTTACATATACGGATACAAAAATAACCCATAACACTAAAAATGCATTAGTGGTATTGTACACCATAAAAGAGTATGTATAAATAAAATTCACCTTGCCTGAATTGCAAACATGCATGCATAGCAGTCTCCTGGACAAGCACTAGGACCCACACAAGATGAGCGAACCGGATGAGACCCATAAATGAGATACTGGACAACTGTAAATAGAATATGGAAATAGTGGCTAATACCAGAGCAATGGTGGATATAATGCTCTCATAAAACTCTGCTGCTAAACTGAGGTGCCACCAACATCAAAAAAAAAGGGGGGGGGGTGGTATACAGGGAGGGGGGCGTGGCGACCGAGCCCTAAGATGGACGCTTAGCTTGGGAGCTCCGTTCGCCAGCCAGAGAGATCGATCAGCATCCGAGCTCACCAGCCCTCAATTCCACCAGCAAACAGCACTAGCAGACGGCGGAACACAGCGGGGGATGACTAAGCGGCGAAAAACGGCGCCGCAACCCCAGAAGATGGCCCAGTTCTTTGCAGCAAAGTCCCGCGGGCATACGCAAAATGGCGGCGGTCCGCCTCCACCGCTGCGCTCTGCAGACCAGGCCGCTCACCTCAGGGACGGAGGTAGCGGCTCACGCACTACACAGGGGCACAACAACCCCCAGAGCACCTCCTCATCAGGGACATCCAGCCCCTCCACACGGAGCCCAGCGAAATCAAAACCCAGGCTTAACTCCCCTGTCAGGCCTCAAGAATCACAGGACATGGAGGTAAGCGCGCAGCAGGGACACGGGGCCGCAGCCTCTCCTCACACTCCTGACCCCATAGCAGACTTCCCCACAGCAGACAGGCCCATCTCAGATACCATGCTGAAGGAGATGTTACTATCCCTCAGATCTGCACTGCACACTGACATGGTAAAAGGAATAAATCAATGCCACAAGGAAGTGCAAGCTATTGGGGCCAGAGTAGACAGGATTGAACACAAGATGGAGGAATTTTCTGCCACATACAATGTAATGGTGGACGCACATGCTGCACAGGGTGAGGATATCGCATGGCTGAAAGACAAGGTCTCGGACCTTGAGGACAGAAGCAGACGCAATAATATTAAACTGAGGGGTATCCCTGAATCTGTCCCTGCACCTCAGCTCCTGCAATACGCCCAAACTCTTTTTTCCACACTGGTGCCTGCCCTCACTGCTCAGGACTTAATTATAGACAGGATCCATAGAATCCCCAAACCCTCCTTCCTGCCGGAGGGCACACCAAGGGACACCTTGTTAAGAATCCACTTCTTTCATGTGAAGGAACAGATATTCCAAGCTGCACGCAAACAAGGCACGGTCCCCTCACAATATGCGGATCTGCAAATCCTGCCAGACCTCTCTAGATACACGCTCCAGAGGAGGCGCAATTTGGCCACTATTACAAAAGCCCTGAGGAACCACAAGATTCCACACAAGTGGAAGTACCCCGCCACCCTTATCATCACGCACAATGGGGTTACAAAATCAGTCACTACTCTGGAGGAGGGCATCGCCACCCTGCAACACTGGGGGATTCTCCCTGATCAGGCAGTTCACCTCTCACCGCAACCTCAACAGCTCCAGGAAGAATGGCAGGTGGTATCACACAAACGCAATAATAGGAAGCTGGCTGGGAGTAGCTCATAAAATCTCCACAAAATTATGCCAAATCTCTCTGGCTGAAGGAGTTCATGACTAGACTCCTATCACCCCGAAGACAAGTTCAGCAGCTATGACTGCACACGGATCGGTTATCAGATCCCTTTTTACACGTTCGCAACCCATCCTTGTTATTTTTTGCATCCTTTTTTCTTTTCTTTACTCTCATTTTAGCTACAGTGAATACATGATCCAGGACCTGCTTTCCGACAGCAAAGCGACGCTCGCTCCTGCACATTCTTCGTTGATGGACCTAAGACGGAACAGCCACCACCTCAGTGAGTACACTAAACACCCAGCTACACACTCAGATCCCCATTGTAAAAATGGCCCTCAACTTCCTATCCTTGAATGTTAGGGGATTAAACCACCCCGCTAAAAGATTCTCAATGTGGAAGGAGGCCCGCAAACACAAGGCGGATGTACTCCTCATTCAGGAGACTCACTTCCAGAAGCACAAAACCCCTACGTGCACGAACAGGAACTACCCGCATGTTTTTTTGGCATGCACACCTGATGGCAAAAAAGGGGGTGTTATGGTGGCTGTTAAAGACACTGTCTCCTTCCAGCTCAAGAACTCTTTCATCGCCGATAGTGGTAGATTCATAATCGTAACTGGAGACTTTGATGCTAAACCATTCACCATAGTTACACTCTATGCACCAAATACGCACCAGCTGCGATTTGTTAAACAAGTCCTCAGGAAAATCAACTCCATGTTATACGGCCGTCTCATCATAGGAGGTGACTTTAACCTGATAGCTGATCCAAAACTGGACACCACCACTACTGACCCGAGAAGACCATCCACCCTATCAAACATACTCCACACGCATGACTTGTTCGATGCATGGAGATGTCTACATGCGAATGAACGCAATTATACCTTTTTTTCTACAAGACATTGTTCATACTCTAGGATAGATATGTTTATAACTGATAAATGGTTACTTCAGCATGTTCAGTCCACCACGATACATGATATCGGGTGGTCTGACCATGCTGCGATTACGCTGTCTCTTAACACGGGGGGGGGGGCTTCCCCCTCACCACCTATCTGGCGCTGCAATGTAAGGCTTCTTCAGGAACCCAAACTATCCCCTATAATATCTCAGCACCTAACAGATTACTTCCGATCTAACGACACTCCTGACACCGATCCATTTTCCATATGGAACGCTCACAAAGCGCTTATGAGAGGTATTTTCATCCAGCTAGGGTCATTAGAAAAAAAAAAATACAACACCAAGCTTAAAGATACACTGACCGCAATCCACACTCTAGAAACCCAGAATAAATCACTCCCCACTCCAGCCATAGCAACCACCCTATCTGAACTTAGGGAAACCCTGAGAGAACTTCTCACGTACCAATACGACAAACACCTGAGAAGGTTACAACTCCAATCATACGCAAATGCCAACAGGGCAGGGAAATACCTGGCAAGCAGAATAAAAGCTGCTCGCACAAGAACCAAAATTGCACACCTATTCCACCCCTCTACTCAGGTTAAGATATCGCACCCCCAGGCTATTGCAGATCAATTTGCTGATTTTTATGGCGCTTTATATAACCTGCATGCAGACACGTCTACACCCCAACCTACCCCAAATGACATACAGGCTTTTTTGCAGAAAATAAACCTCCCATCCTTATCTGTAGAGCAGATCTCACAACTTAACGCACCGTTCACGGTTCAGGAAATTACTAAAATTACATCCTCAATGCCAAACGGTAAATCCCCAGGGCCTGATGGTTTCGGGAACGAATACTACAAGGTCTTCAGAGAGCAACTAACACCGCATCTATTAAGAGTCTTCAACAAAGCCGGAGAAACCTCATCCTTTCCCCAGGAAATGCTGAGAGCACACATCATAACACTGCCTAAACCTGGCAAAGAACCTACCACCCAAGCAAATTTCAGACCAATCTCCCTCCTAAATTCCGACATTAAAATTTACGCAAAACTATTAGCTAACAGATTAACAAATATAATTCCCACTATAATACCGAAAGACCAGATGGGATTTGTGAGGGGGAGGCAGACCTCTGATGCCACAAGACGCATTGTCAACGTTATTCACTATGCCAGGACCTCAAAAACGCCTTCTCTGCTCCTATCTATAGATGCAGAGAAGGCGTTTGATCGGGTGCACTGGAAGTATATGGAAGCTGTTCTAGACAAGTTTGGTTTTAAGGGATCAATACTCAATGCGATACTGGCCCTTTACTCTTGCCCTTCGGCACAAGTCTACACCTCGGGGCTCCTATCCAAGCCGTTCGATATCTCCAATGGCACTCGCCAAGGGTGTCCTCTCTCCCCGACCATATTCAATCTGATGATTGAACCACTAGCAGAATCAATGCGCACAAATGACGCCATTAAAGGCTTCCAGATAGGACGAAACAAACAGGTTATTAATCTTTTTGCAGACGACGTCATTCTATTGCTGACCGACCCTCTGAATTCCCTCCCACAGGCTCATAAAACGCTCACAGAATTTGGAGCAGTTTCTTACTATAAGGTCAATTTCGCCAAATCCCAGATCCTAGATTTAGGAGTTCACCTGCGAGACAAACATGAACTACAGAGCTCCCTACCATACTCATGGACCAACAAACACATCACCTACTTAGGCATTCTAGTATCCAACACCACATCTTCCTTAGCGGACATTAACTTCAAACCACTCTTGGTAAGAATTGAGCAACAACTCAAAAACATGAGCAAAAGTGAAATCTCGTGGCTCGGTAGAATAGCGGCCTTCAAGATGTCCATATTACCGCAAATACTATACATCTTTCGTTCGCTACCAATCCCCATACCGGCACACTATATTAAATCCATTGCTACAGCAATTTGGAAATACACTTGGGGTGGAAAAAGAGCTAGATGCCCACGCAACAACCTTTTACCTCATAAATCAGTAGGCGGAGCAGGTTATGTGGACATACAGGATTACTTATGGGCTACTAGACTTGACCAATTAAAGCACTGGTTTTCTCAATCAGACTATCCAATTTGGGTGGATATTGAAAAAACTCTTGCCCCTACAAATGACCTCACTACATTCCTAATGGGGGACATCTGGGACCCATGGGACCCTGGAGGCTTGCCCCCTACACTGCAGGTTTCCCTCCAGACCTGGAGATTTCTCTTGACACAAACTCCTAAAGATCGTAAGGAGGTAGTATACAAATTCCCGATTGCACTCCTAGAGGCTAAAATCCCGTATCTAAACACTGCACGTCTTAAAGCTAATGACATCTGCTACTTACAAGACTTATTTAATGACCACATGCCTAAAATGACGGAAAAGATTATGTCTGACTATGACCTACCAGGGGACTTATGGTTCTCATGTATGCGCATTTCCCACTTCCTGAGGGCACATCCCCTGCCCACCATTGTCATTCCATCCAAAGCCTGGAACTTTTATTCCAACACCACCCATACCACTAAGGGTATTTCATTATTCTATGATCTTATTCACGATAATCACTCCTTCTCAAAATCCTCGGCCCTCGGTAAGTGGGAAATGGACCTAGCCACTACTTTCTCTGAAGACCAATGGTTGTTCGCATTCCGTACTATTCAAAAAGCCTCACACTGTGTAAATCATTGGGAAATGACTCTGAAGATTGTTAACAGAGTGCATTACACTCCATATAGACTCTCCATTTTCTTTCCATCTACGTCTCCTCTATGCTGGAGACAATGCGGACAGGTGGGTAACCTATTACACACACTTTGGAGCTGTCCAAGTCTAACTAGCCTTTGGAACAAAACATTTCACTTAATCTCCGACATTACGGGCATACTCACCCCCCCGAACCCCTCTCTAGCGTTATTACACATAGGCTTGGAACCCTTTCCACAGGGGGATAGGGCGATAGTGACCCACATATTGTTGGCAACCAGAAATCTTATACTTCGCAATTGGAAGAGCACAACTGCCATAAACTTATCGGAAGTTATCGCACTAGTTAATAGGAATCACTCTTTTGAAAGGTTGATAGCAATCAACTCACTTCACTGCAAGAAATTTGATAGCACTTGGAAAATATGGACTGACGGATTTAAGATTTAAAATTTAAAATTTGAGAACTTATACTATTATATACTTATGTTTAGGCTATGCTAGTTTGAACCTAGTTGATATTCACTGTATACACAGTTGTATCTACTGTACTTCCTTCTCTTTTTTTTTTTTTTTTTTTTTTTTTATCTTTCTCCTCTTTCTCTTATGTTTTGGATGCATTTTCCCTTTGCATTGTTATACTCTGTAAACTGAAAAAACTATTCAATAAAAAAACAAAGATTGTAAATTATGTCAATAAAAAAACAAAAAAATACTACAACTGTATAGTGCCCATGCACACAGTGTAGGTATATGTCACTCATTAAAGGAACATGAACACAAAGAGACTCATTGGAAATAGAGACTTCATAGGATGCTCACTCATGTCACCACTCCAGCTCTGTCTAAGCTGCAGCATCTCACTTCTTCATCCCACAAGAGATACTGAGAGCAGTCGGAGCCAAAGGCTCTTGTAAGGACAGAGTGGGGGCGTGGCTTACCAATGCTGTGTGTGTCAATGAATGCACACAACCTGGCTCGGGAGCACATGCACACGAGTACTTCCATGGCACCCTCCTTGCTGAGGAGGCACCCGGAGGAGGGAGGAGTGGTAGAATGAAGGTCTTCTAAACTCTTTTAATGGGGTCCCCCGTTCTAGTGAAATCTGTCTAATTGTGGGTTTCCCCTTACTTTGGTAAGATTTCCTCATACTTCCTGTTGTGTGCCTGGGATAGGAAGTATAGGCAAATCTCTCTGATTGGACACACACAAAAAAAAATGACAGAGGGTTTAACGGTTAACCATCCTCTAATCTATTGAAAATCTAAAATACATTTTGATTTTAGATATATTTAATCTATGCATTTAGCCATTTATGTACAGTTGGGAGATTTTTTATGTGTAATATTTGTAATACATTATTTTTATTCAATTTGTAAAACAATAATAAATGTGTAATTGGTCAATAGATCGAATAAATCATTTTGACTGAAGTTACTAACAATTTTTGTTCTTATGTTTGATCCAATGTGGAAGTGAGCCCAAAAATTCATCATATAAATACATTCACAGCTTGAACAGATTGAAGCCTCCGACTTTTTATTTGTTCCTTGCTATAAACTGTCAATGAGCTACAGTTGGAATAAAACTGTATTCAAGGCAGTTTATGGAATAGTTTATGTAATCTGTGATCATCAACTGCCAGAACAGGTGATTCCCTGACAGTGCTGCTTGTTAAACAAAAATGCTACACTGCATTAGTAGTAGCTGTCAGGAGCAGTTAATTCCAATATATGTATTTTTTTTTTTTTTTTTTTTTTTTTTACACACCCAAATAGCAAGGATAACTTGTCACAAATTTGTGGCAGTGTTGAATTGAAGATCTGTTAACATGCTGCACATTTTCACTGGCAAGTTGTACAATTGCAGAGCACTTTTAGTTCTAGTTCTAGTTGACACTTTTCCAATTTGTACCAAATTTGCATGGCAAGTCTCTAGCAAGAGCAAAGTTGCAGTGGTGAGTCTACAGCAAGAGCTCTGCAAGTCTACAGCATTAAAATTCAGCCGCAGTGACCCCTGTGGTGGGATGACTATAGCACAACGTAGCTGAACCAGGACTTGCAGCAGACTTGCAGAATGTTTGCAAAGAAAGTTGATCTGGAGTCATGCAATGCGGACTTGCTGCAATTGTTTAACAAACTTGTGAAGCCTGGCAAGTCATTTTCAAACTTGCAGCACAATTGCTTGCTATCTGGGCAGGAGTTGTTGAAGCAAACCTAATAGTAGCTAGACTTGTGCAATCAGCTGGGAGCCTGACCTGTTTGATTGCATAGCTCTAGCTGTGTCTCATAAGGGCCATGTTGTACCATGCTTGACACATGTGTGAGCAGTGGTCCTTCTGCAAAGCCTACAGCCTAGGAATAAAACGTGTTGACTGGTATTGGGTCTCTCTACCCAACAGAAAAAACACATAAAACATAGATTTTTGTTACCCATCGTTGAAATAAACTATTTTTGCCAAGAATTCAATTGAGCCTTAAATTCTTCCACATTTGCATGATGAGGACATGAGACCCCATGCATTATAAATGTTTTTTCAAAGAAAGGATGAGTCTTTATCAAGTCAGGTGTAAATAGTGCTATATGGATTTTTTTTTCTTGTTGACATATGCTATCATATTATGCATGAATTGTTGGTTTGCTTTTAATAATTTTGTCCATATCTCACTCCATAGGGGATTCTCTTTGTACTTAGACCCAGCCTTGTTTGTGCTTTAACCTCCATTTACCACATGCACTGTATGTAGACATGTTACCTTTCATTATTTTGAAATTGTGTGCTATTACGTGCTGGAAAGGCTTTAATTGAACTTTGTGGGATTTTGGGGGGGGGGGGGGAGTCAGAGACGGGCCAGAAGAGGACATGGGGGGGCCAGAAGAGGACATGGGGGGCCAGAGAAGAACATGGGGGGCCAGAGGAGGACACAGGGGGGCTCAGAGGAGGACACAGGGGGGCCAGAAGAGGACAGATGGTGTTAAATTACTTTGTCTCCTATAAGGTCCTTGAGATCCATACTGAAATTCTGGGGGGAAGTTGGACAATGGTTGCAGATGAAGTATGCATACACCTCATAGATGTCTGAGTCGGTGCCTGAATTAGCTTTAACTCAATAACAAAATAACAAAAATGTATTGGTATATAGTAAAGTAGGCCTGGACTAATACACACAATCTATCTATTTGTACAGGGAAAAGGGTAAAAATCATGGATTACATGAAGGAATACAGAGTATATTCCTTAAAACAATAATCTACAAACAGTAGGACATAAAAGACTTAAGACCACCATATTTAGATACAAGTACAAGGGAGATTTCCCATATTTACCATTCCCATAGAGCAGGGGTGCCCAACGTTTTGAAGAGCGAGGGCCACTTAAGCGACTTGGTAACCGGTCACGGGCCACAATGAGCGGAGCGGGTGGATGGCATGTTTGTGTCCACTCTGCATTTGGAGAGTGGACAAGGACGCAGCCCACAATACTTTTTAGTGGAGCATATTGGAGGTAGAACACAAGTCGGTTTATGTCTGCCACTACTTAGAGGTGAATGGAGGGTCCAATTGGTCGGACTGACCGTGTGAAAGGGGTCCAAGGCTGCTTTCACACTGATGTGCTGCAGTTTACCCGCACCACGTTTGCAACGCAGTGTGCCTTTGGCTTTCCTGCAGTTTGCAATAGACTTCTATTATATTCTGCAGGTTTGGTGCACTTTCAGAAAGCTCACCAAACTCGCAGGTAATAATAGAAGTCTATGGCTCAGTGCAGGTAACCCGCAGGTAAATTTCTCTGCACCTGCAGATCAGTTTGAAAGCAGCCCAGTAACCACTGCAGAAAAGATATGCCCATATGTACACTGTGATTTTAGTAATAAACTGACCTTTAATAACAGTATTCTTTCTATTCTATCCCAGAGCAGGAGGTCGCGGGCCACATCAGAGGGCTCCGTGGGACACATGTGGCCCCCGGGCCACTGGTTGGGCACCCCATTCCATTCACGTAACTGCTCTGCCATAGAGTGTGTGTTTCCCTCCTATCTAGTCTGTGTATATCATTACAGGCTGATGCCTCATTGGTTGGCATGGTGTGGCTCTGATTGGTGGGCTTCCCTATTCCTGGTTAAGGAATGGCTACATCTCCAATCCCTATACTTTGCATAAGTCAGCCCCCTTTAATGCAAATAATTGTGACTATTCTAAGCAGGAGATTAACTTGATCTTTTCCCGGGAAGTTAAGTATTGATTGTGGGTTGGCCTCCCTTCATTGCATATCCAAACATGGGATCCTTTAAAGTGAATATCTGTAGAACAATGAGGTTTGGGTCCCATTGTTTAGATACACATGCCTAGGCACCGAATTGTCTGGTCTAACAGACACTTCTGTGAAGCTATGTTGCATGCCCTCCATAGATACAAGCTAAATGAAATATATTCATAATTACAATATTTTACAGCTATTAATGGAGATTTCACATAAACTCATAAGGCAAGTGTCTGAGTTGCCATCTGAATCATTGCCTGGATTGGCATCCAAATCATTGCCTGGATCATTGTCTGAATCATTGCCTGGATCAGAATCTGAACCATTGCCTGAATCAGCATCTGAAACAGCGAGTCAGTGACTGAGCCATTGAATGGAAAACTTCCAATTGCCATCTCATAGACTATAACTCCCAGGGAGAAATAGTCAACAGCAAATCCATATGGCTCATTCAACAAGATCTGTGGAAATATCAAAAAGAGTAGAATGCTCAGTACTGATTGTTTTACTGACAAGAAGACAGGAAAACCAAAATGATCTAATATTCACTTCTGGTGCCATGTATTGTGGAGTGGCGGTGTTGTGTCGAATACTGTTCCCCGTCGGATAGTGTCCGCCCTCTCCTGCGCTTGCGCAGTATGGAGGACAAGGAGATGCCAAAAGTCTCTGAAGATGAACGGCGCCTGCTCCAGGCGTTCAAGCCCCACCATCCAAGTGGACATAGAGTTAGAATAAAAAATTGCCACGCGAAGCGAGGCCGTTCCCGAAGCGTGGCGAGCAAAGCGAGCCCGTCAGGGGCCCTGTTGCTAAGTGCTACCGTATGTCCACTTGCATGGTGGGGTTTGAACCTGGACCTGGTGCGCAGGCACCGTTCATCTTCGGAGACTTTCGGAGTCTCCTTGTCCTCCGTACTGCGCAAGCACTGCGCCTGCACAGTACGGGGCGGACACTATCCAATGGGGGGGGGGGGCGGTTTTTGCCAGAACACCGGCAAAGGAACTCAGAGTTTGGGATGCATGCACCTCTGTTGCTGATAAGCCAAAGATTCTCACATGTCCGATGCTATCAAGCAGAATGTTGTCTGGTTTGAGATCCCGGGGTACAATCCCCCAGGTATGAAGGAACTGCAGGCCACAAAGAATCTCAGCAGTGAGAAATCTGATGGAGAGATAGAAAAGATTATATACAAGTTTATATTATATAAACCTTTTGTATGCTAATCTAAGCCACAAAATTATAAATTATTTATCCCAACGCTTACATTTCAGGCATTGTCATGTATGATTGTAATAACTAAATCAAGTTTTATATATATATATATATATATATATATATAAATCAGGAAATAAAATATTATCTGTAATGGTAGAGCATAACACAATATATACATAGAAGTGTTTTATATGGCACTGAAATTGAAATTGTTGATTCATTTGCAAGTAAATACACTTTGCAAATTCTTACGAATAGTTTTTTGTGATAGTAAAGGTGTTCATATGATTTAGCCTAGGTTCACATTGGAGCGATTGTCAAATTGCATGCCAAATCAGCAGTAATCGCCAGCAATGGCACCGTCCGCATTTGTGGGCGGCATAGTTTATGTACTACTTTTGGTGACTTCAGGGTGCAATTTTCATAGACATCTGTGCAGCAACCTGCACAGATGTCTCTGAAATCGGCCCCAAAGTCGGGACTGACATGCGGGGACTCGTACGTTTTCATTCCCGCTGTCAGTGTGAACCTGGGCTGAATGGGATTTTAGTTTCTCTTAAAGTGTATGTATGGCCAAAACAGAAAGCAATAAAAAAAAATAAATAATTGCCCTCTCCATCCAATACTACAAAAAAAGTTTTACATTTACAGACAAACGCACGGGGACTTCCCAATTGCTTCCCCGTGGCGTTTGAGGGGGCGGGGTCACCCGTTTACGTAAATGGGTGGCCCGCCAACCTCTGACGCCCCGGGAAAACCATGGGGAAGTCCCTGTGCGTCAGAGGGGGGCGGGGTCTCCCGGGTACATCACTGTGTGGGCCGGCCTCAGTTATAAAAGAACTTTCACCGGGGAGGACACGTCATACGGTGGGTGTATCCCATGGAGGCGGATCGTTGCCGGCCTGTGGGGGGGGGGAGGTTTCGGTACGTTGGCAGAGCAAGAAAAGAAGATGAATGGACTTTGTGGGACATTTTTCTTTTCTTTTTTAATAAAAGACTTGTCCCAAAGTGTGTCTTGTGTTTTTTTTTTAATTTTGACACTTTTTTTGTAAAAGGGTATGGGTACAATGTACCGTTACCATTTCAAACAGGGGGGGGGGGGGCTGGGATCTTGTTAAAGGGGGCTTCCAGATTCCAATAAGCCCCATGCCCGCAGACCCCTACAACTACCGGGCAAGGGTTGTGGGGATGAGGCCCCAAAGCACCCTCCCCATGTTGAGGCATGTGGCCTGCTACGGGTTCAGGGGGGGCCCTATCTCATCACCCCTCTTTTCCTGCGGCCTGTCAGGTTGCGTGCTCGGATAAGGGTCTGGTATGGATTTTTGGGGGACCCCCATGCCATTTTTTTTTTTTTTTTTGCCCCGGGTTCCCATTAAATTCCATACCAGACCCTTGGTCTGGTATGGATTTTGAGGGGGACCCCAAGCCATTTAAAAAATAAAATTGGTGTAGGGTTCCCCTTAATATCCATACCAGACCTGAAGGGCCTGGTATGAAATTTGGGGGTTCCCCTTAATATTCATACCAGACCCAAATGACCTGGTAATGGACTGTGGGGGATCCCATGCTGTTTTTTTCAATGACTTTTATCTGTATTGCCGGGACTGACAGTTCATTATAGCCACTAGTACTTTTAAATTACTTTTTTTCCTTTAGAAATGTCATTTTGTGCAGGAACTGTTCTAAACATGGGAAAAATGCGCCACTTTACAGGCATACTATAGACACCCCCAGGTACGAAATTTAAAGGAATATTTTTCCTTTTATTGTTTCACTTTAAGCATTATTAAAATCACTGCTCCCGAAAAAACTGCAGTTTTTAAAACTTTTTTTTATATTGATACATGTCCCCTGGGGCAGGACCCGGGTCCCCAAACACTTTTTATGACAATAACTTGCATATAAGCCTTTAAAATCAGCCCTTTTGATTATTCATGTCCGTGTCCCATATACTTTAACGGTGTTCGTGTGTTCTGCCAAATATTTTGCCTGTTCGGTATGTTCTGGTGCGAACCGAACCGGGGGGTGTTCGACCCATCCCTAATATATGTTAGACAAAAAAGAGGAAGGAATGGGCCTTTGTATGAGGCACGTCACTGAATTAATACCTTGTTCATATTAATCATTAAATTATTTATTGATTACAAATCAAGGTAAAAAGTATCAATAATCTTTAGTAAAAGACACAATATATTATAAATAATAGTTTACTTGTATGAATATACAATTATTATACAAATTAAAATACATGATTAGCAGTACAATTCCATAAAACACGCATCCATTGAAAATAATTATAAGCAATTGCTCTTAGTGAGCCAAACTTGTCTGGGAATCAGTTTGATGTATACTCTATGCCCGTTTCATGGCTCACGTCAATCATCAGGAGTAAAATGCTCTGAAATTTAATCAATAACATATCTAAAAATATAGGATTCCCTTTAAACGGAAAACCATCTCTCAAAAAAAGGTCTATAACTTCCAAAGCGGCCCAATAGTGACGCCCAACCTATGTCCAAGGGAGGACAGGGATGAGGAATCCAATCCAGACCAGAGATAGCAGCCAGGTAAAGACCATGTGAATATCATGACCATGTGAATCTTGTGTATGCCTGACAGCCCACACTGCTCTGCAAGGATATGGAGAAGAAACCATGTGAAATGAATAACTATTAATGGGATGAACCTATACCAGTGAGTGAGTGGAGTTGATGAATAGTGTGTAATTACTGCAGTGATCTGAAGTGTGCTAACTAAGGGAACAACAGCCAAGGGAGATGTGTATACCAGTGGCGGCTGGTGCTCAAAATTTTTGAGGGAGTGCAAACAAACTGAAAAATTCTGAAAAAAAACACCATCAATTGCAGCCACTGTGCCATCAAACGCAGCCACTGTGCAATCAAACGCAGCCACTGTGCCATCAAACGCAGCCACTGTGCCATCAAACGCAGCCCCTGTGCCATCAAACACCGCCACTCTGCCCATCAAAAGCTGCCACTCTGCCCATCAAAAGCTGCCACTCTGCCCATCAAACGCTGCCACTGTGCTCTCAATGTGCCCATCGAATGCTGCCACTGGGCCCATCGAAAGCTGCCACTGGGTCCCGCCGTCTGCCTGGCACTTACCCTGTCTCTGTGGGGCAGCGAGTGACGTCCTATGACTGTGAACTGTTATTTATAGTATATTGTGTCTTTTACTAAAGATTATTGATACTTTTTAAAATGATTTGTAAACAATAAATTATTTAATGATTAATATGAACAAGGTATTAATTCAGTGACATGCCTCATACAATGTCCCATTTCTTCCTCTTTTTTTGTCTAACAAGAAAGATTGCAACCACAAATGGCGGAAAAATTGCTCAGGGAACAAAGGAAAACCCACAGGTAACCTCAGGAGAAATACAGGCTGCTCTCCAAAAAGACGGTGTGGTTGTTTTTAACCACTATAGACCCGCGCTATAGCCAAATGACGGCTACAGCGCGGATCTATTGTGCCGGTGTTCTATCACCAAGTGTCCGGCTGTCACTAGGTGTCCGGAGTCTACTGCGCATGCGCAGCGCATGCGCAGTCTGGATCCAGAAGATTTTCGGAAATTGTCAGAAGATGAGCGGCGCCTGCGCCGTGAGTCGAGGAGAAGCCCCCACCATCCAAGCGGACATAGGGTTAGTGAAATTGAGAGGGCCCCTCGCGGGCTCGCTTCGCTCGCCACGCATCGGGCACGGCCTCGCTGCGCTCGGCACTTTTATATTCTAACTCTATGTCCACTGGGATGGTGGGGCTTGAAAGTGGACTCACGGCGCAGGCGCCGTTCATCCTCTGCAATTTTCAGAATATGGGCGTCCTGTGTACTGCGCATGCGCAGTACACCTCGGACACTTGGTGATGGGGGACGGATAATGATACAACACCGGGACTACGTCTATTGATGTCGTCCCGGACACGAGCTGCCTGCGGGCCCCCTGAAGGGCGCGCGCGGCACGCTCTGTGATCAGCGAGTCTGTGAGACTCGCTGGATCACAGATCCGAGTAAGGGGTCGATCCCGACCCCTTACCACGTGATCAGCTGTCAGCCAATGACAGCTGATCATGTGATACTAACAGAGCTGGTAATCGGCTTTTTTTCCGATCACCGGCGGCAGTGAGAGGGACATCAGTTGTATGACCGCGCAATTGTCATTCCAAGTGCGTCAGCGCCAAAAGCTGAAAATTGGTCTGGTCACGAGGGGGGTTTAAGTGCAAAGTAATCAGGTGGTTAAGGACCACAATTCAACAATACTTGAACAAAAAAGAGCTGCATGGTTGAGCTGCCAGAAGGAAGCCTTTACTGTGCCAATGCCACAAAAAAGCCAATGAAGCATGCCAAGTTGTTGTTGGGCATATTGTAACCAGGCTTTTTTGTGGAACTTGTGCAGTAAAGGCTTCTATCTGGCAACTTGACCATGCAGCTCTTTTTTGTTCAAGTATCATCGTATTTTGCTCCTTAAAAACAAACACAACATCTTTTTCCTGAGCAGCCTATATTTCTCCTGAGGTTACCTCTGGGTTTTTCTTTGTATCCCGAACAGTTTCTGTGGCAGTTTTGGCTAAAATATTTCTTCATCTACCTGACCATGTCTTGGTATCAAGAGATCCCCAAATTTACCACTTCTTATTAAGTGATTGAACAGTAGTGACTGGCATATTCGAGGCTTTGGATATCTTTTTGTATCCTTTCCCATCTTTGTAAAGTTTCATTACCTTGTTACGCAGGTCTTTTGACTATTCTTTTCTACCTCCATATGGCTCAGTGTCTAGCCTGCTTAATGCATCCATGTTAGAGCTAACAAACACATTGACTATTTATTAACAGACACTAATTGTGATTTAAAAGTCACAAATGTGGGAAATTAACCTTTAATTGCCATTTTAACCTGTGTGTGCCACCTTCTGTGTCTGTACCAAGGCCAAACATTCCAGGGTATGTAAACTTTTTATCAGGGCCATTTGGGTGATTATCATTATGATTTAAAAAGGATCCAAAAAATGATGTGATAATAAATTGCTTTGTGTGATTGCTATCCTTAGATAAAAGTTTATTTGGCATGATCAGTCATTTTCAATATTAATGCCACAATTTCACAATTTCTGCCAGGGTATGCAACCTTTACAGCACAACTGTATAACAGTATGTATACAGTATGGACACACTGGGATTTATTAAAACTGGTGTACACAGAATCTGGTGCAGCTGTGCACAGTAACCAATCAGCTTCTAGATGTTATTGCCAGAGCTTTCTGAAGCTACTATGCACATCCACACCAGTTTCTGTGTGCACCAGTTTTAGTAAATCTTATCCACTGCGACATCTATAGACACATCGTGATAGATTATTCTCTGGGTAAAATAGATTGTTTGGAATCAGTCTAAGTAGAAGTTTGTTAAGATATGTCCAGTGCCCGGGATGTCTGTTCAGGGTGTGATTGTACATGTATAGGTAGAGCTTTGGAAGGACAGATGTACTGAAAGTCAGACCTTCCTGCCAGAATCATGTATTTAGGACAAGCCTACATTTTTATATGATCTATGTACAGTACTATGTTTAACCTCCATCCCTATTATCATGGTACCCTTTTGTATCACCTATCTTGTATCTAGGAAAAGCCTATGCGTTGATGTGATCTATGTACAGTACTATATTCCACCCCCATCCCTATTAACACGGTACCCCATTGCCTTACCTAGTTATCACACAATATCTACGGGTGCCTTTTCTTTAGGAAGTTCTCCAGGTATCCACCACTCAGGTATTCCATGATGAAGAATAACAGATCCTGTGCAGAGGGAAGAAAGATCCAGGTTATAGAAATTATTTGCTATGTGAATCCCTATGCAGCTTTGGGTAGGTTGTAAGAAAAGTAGGTGTCACTTACAGCAGTATTCTGAGAGGATAACCATTTAACACCAACCTCTTCCACAAAGTAATTAGAAAGTAGAGTCACTTACCTTTGTCTGGAAGGTACCATATGTATGAGTGCAGAATGGGCTGGTACGAACTTCCTTCAGTATGTGGCTCTCATTGGGGGTATCTTTGTAGTCTTTCTTGGTCATGATTTTAAGAGCCAGCGGTTCATCAGTGGAGGGGTGTGATGCCAAAACCAGGGAACAGAGGGAGAGAAAATTATAGTTGACAATCAGAGAAGTGCATTCACATTTAATACTTTATTTATGGATTCATGGTCTTCCTACAGAGGTTTGACACGTCCCATTCTGAATCAGAGCCCAGAGCTCTCCAATCAGCATGGAACATGAGTTTTGCTGATTGGAGAGATGGAGCTCTGACTCATAAGGGGTTGTGTCGAACCTCTGTAGAGAGACCACTGCTTCACAACAGAACAAGAACAAGCGTCCCTCTCTACAACATGTTGGCAAGGGACAGGCTTTCCTACTTTGGTATTAGCTGCCACAGAAAACATTAATTATGATCAACTTTTCTGTTAATGCGCCTGGAACGGAGATTTATCTGAATGGAATGGAAAGATTTGGGCTTTAGATCATGTCCATAGCTAGGGGATGCTCTTTGTACTTAGTCCCACTCTTCTTCTTCAGCCCAGGTTCACACTATAGCGATCTAAGACATTGCATGTGATTTGCACCCGCACTGCAGGTGCCGATCACATACGCTGTCTGTGCAATGCAAGTTCAGTCATACCATTGTATGGCTGAACTCGCATTGGATTTGCAGAAAAAAAAAGGTGCAGGGACTTTTTTTTCCCAGCACTGGAATCGGATTGCATGGGTGTTCTCACCCATGCAATCCAATTCCTGTCTGAATCCACAGTTCGCACTGCGATCTGAGAACGGATCTCGGGGTGTCATTAAAATTGTATTGACACCCGCAGTGGTTTTCAGAGGGCAGTGTGAACTGCCTGTGGGAGAGAAGCGATTCGGGAACCGGTGCTGGAATCGCAATAATTCCCACATCGCTACAGTGTGAATCTAGGCTCATGCTTTAGCAGGCATTTACCACATCCACATGCACTGTATGTTGACGCACTATGAATTTTTGTCCTAACTGACGTCTATCTGTTATGATCTGCACATGTTTTTGCTCAAACCCTTCTATGATCTGCAAGATGTCCTTTGGATCAATTCACTGTCTTCCAAGCTAATGAGACTGTAAGTTAGGCTATCTCACCACAACTGAATTAGCTATAGAGTTCACACTTTCAGTGCTTGGATTGCAGAAGCACAACATATGCCTCTTTTGTAGATAAATCGGGTGAGTGGCAACATGAGGTCAGACATTTTATGACGGAAATGGGCTTTAACCTCCCTGGCGGTATTCCTGAGTCTGGCTCGGGGTGGATTTTCAGCACCAAAAGCGGTAACCCTGAGCCACACTCGGGATTGCATCACAGGATCCAGGTACAGCAAACTTACCTTGTCCCCAGGATCCTGCGATGTCTCCCCGCATTGTGTGAGAACGGCGCCAAATTCAAAAAGTAAAACACACAATACATATACAGTACACTGTAATCTTACAGATTACATTACTGTATCAAATTATTTCACATCCCTTTTGTCCCTAGTGGTCTGTCCAGTGCCCTGCATGCAGTTTTATATTATAAATACTGTTCTTTCTGCCTGGAAACTGGAGGTTGTCCATTGCAACCAAAACCGTCCCTTTACATCAAAAGTGGCTTTAGACCAGCTAGAAAACAGCGATAATAAATTAGAATCACTTGCAGAATTGAGCGATAGTGATTTGTGGGGAAATCCTTTATCAAACACAGAAAATAGTGACAGCGACAATTCTGCAACTTAGCAAATTTCAGTGTTTTTGATTTTATTACATTATTGAATAATTTTTATTATTATATTATTATCTGTTGTAATTATTTATAGTTATTTATTATATTACAATTTTAATATTTTGTTTTTCAAACGTTATCATGCCCGGGATGTCTACTAGACTTGTTTGGACAGATTTAGGTGAGTTATTCCTAAGAATTACAGGCCTACAATATAAAACGCCAAATTTCCATGCAAAATAATTGTACCGCTTTCAGCATCAAAAATCTGAAATAATCATACCGCCAGGGAGGTTAATGTCTGTGTACTGCCAAACTATTACATTTGTGTTTCAAACTGGGAACTTAGACTGTACTACAGCTAGCAATAATTCACACAGAAGCTGTCTACAGAGAAAATAAATCAGCTGCCCTGACCACTCAGCTCAGTGGCATACTAAGCCCCTGGTGTGACTTCCAAATGTGGACGGTACAGCGCACTAAGAACCTGATGAGTCATTCATTTTTGCAGCATACAACAAGCTCAACTGTACTAATTCTTGGGGTTGCTTATTACAGGCCATTGAACTAAGCAACCCGCAGTGCAATATTGCTGTAGGCCACGAGACCCTGCTGACTACTGGACTGGAACAAAGCTGATACAACTATTTCTGTAACTCATCCTCTGTAAAAAAAAGTCAATGAAAAATGTTTCTTTTCATTATTTTGAAATTGTGTGTTATTACTTACTAATACTCTAGAGAGACTTTAATTGAACTTTGCGGGATTTTTCTATAATCATTATATTTGACAATAACCCCAGTACTTGTAATCCCACCATTGCCATATTATCACAGTCCCTAGTAGGGATGAGCCGAACACCCCCCCGGTGTTTATTGTTTCACTTTAAGCATCACTGCTCTCGAAAAAACTGTCATTTTTAAAACTTTTTTTTGCATTGATACATGTCCCCTGGGGCAGGACTCAGGTCCCCAAACACTTTTTATGACAATAACTTGCATATAAGCCTTTAAAATTAGCACTTTAGATTTCTCCCATAGACATTTACAGGGTGTTCTGCGGCTTTTCGAATTTGCTGCGAACAGCCCAAATTGTTCGCTGTTCGGTTAACAGGCGAACAGGCAATGTTCAAATCGAGCATAAGTTTGACTCAAACTCGAAGCTCATCCCTAGTCCCTAGGTAGGTTTTGACCTAATATGTTGACATGTATCCTTTATATGGTAGAAGCTACCTCTTGTAAACTCATAACTAGCTAGCAACTATTAGGCTGCATTCACACCTGAGCGCAGGGGCGGACTGACAACTGATGGGGCCACCGGGCAATAGAAGATCATGGGGCCCCCTGCGTCCCAAGCCACACCTGCACAGGGGGACATTTGGGGGAGCACACAGGGAGACACTGGGGGGGGGGGAGTGCACACAGGGGGACACTGGGGAGGGAGAGGGCACACAGGGGGACACTGGGGAAGGGAGAGGGCACACAGGGGGACACTGGGGGGGGCACACAGGGAGACCCTGGGAGGGGGGAGAGGGCACAGAGGGACACTGGGGGAGGGAGAGGACATAGGGGGGACACTGGGGAGGGGGGGAAGCACACAGAGGGACACTGTGGGGGTGGAGAGAACACAGGGGGACACTGTGGGGGTGGGGAGCACACAGGGGGACACTGTGGGGGGAGAGCATACAGGGGGACACTGTGGGGGGGAGCACACAGGGGGACACTGTGGGGGGAGAGCACACAGGGGGACACTGTGGGGGGGAGAGCACACAGGGGGACACTGTGGGGGGGGAGCACACAGGGGGACACTGTGGGAGGGAGAGCACACAGGGAGACCCTGGGAGGGAGAGAGGGCACAGGGGGACACTAGGGAGGGGGGAAGCACACAGGGAGACCCTGGGAGGGGGAGAGGGCACAGGGGGACACCGGGGAGGGGGAAAGCACACTGGGGACACTGTGGGGGAGGAGAGCACACAGGGGGACACTGTGGGGGTGAAGAGCACACAGGGGGACACTGTGGACCGATGAGACAAAAGTGGAACTCTTTGGAAGGTGTGTGTCCAAGTATATCTGGCGTAGAAGGAACACTGCATTTCAGAAAAAGAACATTATACCAACAGTAAAATATGGTGGTGGTAGTGTGATGGTCTGGGGCTGTTTTGCTGCTTCAGGACCTGGAAGACTTGCCGTGATAAAAGGAACTATGAATTCTGCTGTCTACCAAGAGATCCTGAAGGAGAATGTCCGACCATCTGTTCGTGTACTCAAGCTGAAACGAACTTGGGTTCTGCTGCAGAACAATGATCCTAAACACACCAGCAAGTCCACCACCGAATGGCTGAAGAAAAACAAAATGAAGACTTTGGAGTGGCCTAGCCAAAGTCCTGACCTGAATCCTATTGAGATGTTGTGGTATGACCTTAAAAAGGCCGTTCATGCTCGAAAACCTCTAATGTAACTGAATTAGGACAATTCTGCAAAGATGAGTGGGCCAAAATTCCTCCAGGACGCTGTAAAAGCCTCATTGCACGTTATCGCAAACGCTTGGTTGCAGTTGTTGCTGCTAAAGGTGGCCCAACCAGTTATTAGGTTTAGGGGGCAATCACTTTTTCACACAGGGCCATGATGGTTTGGATTTTTTTTCACCTTTAATAATAAACACCTTCATTTACAAATTGCATTTTGTGTTTACTTGTGTTGTCCTTGACTATTGTTTAAATTGGTTTGATGTTCGGAAACACTTAAGTGTGACAAACATGCAAAGGAACAGGAAATGAGGAAGGGGGCAAACACTTTTTTCACACCACTGTATATGCAAGTTATTGTCATAAAAAGTGTCCTGCCCCAGGGGACATGTATCAATGCAAAAAAAAGTTTTAAAAATGACAGTTTTTTCGAGAGCAGTGATGCTTAAAGTGAAACAATAAAAGTGTAATATTCCTTTCAATTTCGTACCTGGGGGGTGTGTATAGTATGCCTGTAAAGGGGCGCATGTTTCCCGTGCTTAGAACTGTCCCTGCACAAAGTGTCATTTCTGCAGTAAAAAAAGTCATTTAAAAGCACTCGCGGCTATAATGAATTGTCAGCTCCGGTGAACGTTCGAGTCCCATAGACTTTAATAGGGTTTTAAAGTTTGCGCAAAGTTTAGGTCTGTTTGCAGGTTCTGGTGCGAACCGAACCGGGGGGGGGGGTGTTCGGCTCATCCCTACTAGGGACTGTGATAATATGGCAATGGTGGGATTACAAGTACTGGGGTTATTGTCAAATATAATGATTATAGAAAAATCCCGCAAAGTTCAATTAAAGTCTCCCTAGAGTATTAGTAAGTAATAACACACAATTTCAAAATAATGAAAAGAAACATTTTTCATTGACTTTTTTTTACAGAGGATGAGTTACAGAAATAGTTGTATCAGCTTTGTTCCAGTCCAGTCCTCAGCAGGGTCTCGTGGCCTACAGCAATATTGCACTGCGGGTTGCTTAGTTCAATGGCCTGTGATAAGCAACCCCAAGAATTAGTACAGTTGAGCTTGTTGTATGCTGCAAAAATGAATGACTCATCAGGTTCTTAGTGCGCTGTACCGTCCACATTTGGAAGTCACACCAGGGGCTTAGTATGCCACTGAGCTGAGTGGTCAGGGCAGCTGATTTATTTTCTCTGTAGACAGCTTCTGTGTGAATTATTGCTAGCTGTAGTACAGTCTAAGTTCCCAGTTTGAAACACAAATGTAATAGTTTGGCAGTACACAGACATTAACCTCCCTGGCGGTATGATTATTTCAGATTTTTGATGCTGAAAGCGGTACAATTATTTTGCATGGAAATTTGGCGTTTTATATTGTAGGCCTGTAATTCTTAGGAATAACTCACCTAAATCTGTCCAAACAAGTCTAGTAGACATCCCGGGCATGATAACGTTTGAAAAACAAAATATTAAAATTATAATATAATAAATAACTATAAATAATTACAACAGATAATAATATAATAATAAAAATTATTCAATAATGTAATAAAATCAAAAACACTGAAATTTGCTAAGTTGCAGAATTGTCGCTGTCACTATTTTCTGTGTTTGATAAAGGATTTCCCCACAAATCACTATCGCTCAATTCTGCAAGTGATTCTAATTTATTATCGCTGTTTTCTAGCTGGTCTAAAGCCACTTTTGATGTAAAGGGACGGTTTTGGTTGCAATGGACAACCTCCAGTTTCCAGGCAGAAAGAACAGTATTTATAATATAAAACTGCATGCAGGGCACTGGACAGACCACTAGGGACAAAAGGGATGTGAAATAATTTGATACAGTAATGTAATCTGTAAGATTACAGTGTACTGTATATGTATTGTGTGTTTTACTTTTTGAATTTGGCGCCGTTCTCACACAATGCGGGGAGACATCGCAGGATCCTGGGGACAAGGTAAGTTTGCTGTACCTGGATCCTGTGATGCAATCCCGAGTGTGGCTCAGGGTTACCGCTTTTGGTGCTGAAAATCCACCCCGAGCCAGACTCAGGAATACCGCCAGGGAGGTTAAAGCCCATTTCCGCCATAAAATGTCTGACCTCATGTTGCCACTCACCCGATTTATCTACAAAAGAGGCATATGTTGTGCTTCTGCAATCCAAGCACTGAAAGTGTGAACTCTATAGCTAATTCAGTTGTGGTGAGATAGCCTAACTTACAGTCTCATTAGCTTGGAAGACAGTGAATTGATCCAAAGGACATCTTGCAGATCATAGAAGGGTTTGAGCAAAAACATGTGCAGATCATAACAGATAAATGTCAGTTAGGACAAAAATTCATAGTGCGTCAACATACAGTGCATGTGGACGTGGTAAATGGCTGCTAAAGCATGAGCCTAGATTCACACTGTAGCGATGTGGGAATTATTGCGATTCCAGCACCGGTTCCCGAATCGCTTCTCTCCCACAGGCAGTTCACACTCCCCTCTGCAAACCACTGCGGGTGTCAATACAATTTTAATGACACCCCCAGATCCGTTCTCAGATCGCAGTGCGAACTGTGGATTCAGACAGGAATTGGATTGCATGGGTGAGAACACCCATGCAATCCGATTCCAGTGCTGGGAAAAAAAAGTCCCTGCACCTTTTTTTTCTGCAAATCCAATGCGAGTTCAGCCATACAACGGTATGACTGAACTTGCATTGCACAGACAGCGTATGTGATTGGCACCTGCAGTGCGGGTGCGAATCACATGCAATGTCTTAGATCGCTATAGTGTGAACCTGGGCTGAAGAAGAAGAGTGGGACTAAGTACAAAGAGCATCCCCTAGCTATGGACATGATCTAAAGCCCAAATCTTTCCATTCCATTCAGATAAATCTCCGTTCCAGGCGCATTAACAGAAAATATGATCATAATTAATGTTTTCTGTGGCAGCTAATACCAAAGTAGGAAAGCCTGTCCCTTGCCAACATGTTGTAGAGAGGGACGCTTGTTCTTGTTCTGTTGTGAAGCAGTGGTCTCTCTACAGAGGTTCGACACAACCCCTTATGAGTCAGAGCTCCATCTCTCCAATCAGCAAAACTCATGTTCCATGCTGATTGGAGAGCTCTGGGCTCTGATTCAGAATGGGACGTGTCAAACCTCTGTAGGAAGACCATGAATCCATAAATAAAGTATTAAATGTGAATGCACTTCTCTGATTGTCAACTATAATTTTCTCTCCCTCTGTCCCCTCCAGGTGGTTTTGGCATCACACCCCTCCACTGATGAACCGCTGGCTCTTAAAATCATGATCAAGAAAGACTACAAAGATACCCCCAATGAGAGCCACATACTGAAGGAAGTTCGTACCAGCCCATTCTGCACTCATACATATGGTACCTTCCAGACAAAGGTAAGTGACTCTACTTTCTAATTACTTTGTGGAAGAGGTTGGTGTTAAATGGTTATCCTCTCAGAATACTGCTGTAAGTGACACCTACTTTTCTCACAACCTACCCAAAGCTGCATAGGGATTCACATAGCAAATAATTTCTATAACCTGGATCTTTCTTCCCTCTGCACAGGATCTGTTATTCTTCATCATGGAATACCTGAGTGGTGGATACCTGGAGAACTTCCTAAAGAAAAGGCACCCGTAGATATTGTGTGATAACTAGGTAAGGCAATGGGGTACCGTGTTAATAGGGATGGGGGTGGAATATAGTACTGTACATAGATCACATCAACGCATAGGCTTTTCCTAGATACAAGATAGGTGATACAAAAGGGTACCATGATAATAGGGATGGAGGTTAAACATAGTACTGTACATAGATCATATAAAAATGTAGGCTTGTCCTAAATGCATGATTCTGGCAGGAAGGTCTGACTTTCAGTACATCTGTCCTTCCAAAGCTCTACCTATACATGTACAATCACACCCTGAACAGACATCCCGGGCACTGGACATATCTTAACAAACTTCTACTTAGACTGATTCCAAACAATCTATTTTACCCAGAGAATAATCTATCACGATGTGTCTATAGATGTCGCAGTGGATAAGATTTACTAAAACTGGTGCACACAGAAACTGGTGTGGATGTGCATAGTAGCTTCAGAAAGCTCTGGCAATAACATCTAGAAGCTGATTGGTTACTGTGCACAGCTGCACCAGATTCTGTGTACACCAGTTTTAATAAATCCCAGTGTGTCCATACTGTATACATACTGTTATACAGTTGTGCTGTAAAGGTTGCATACCCTGGCAGAAATTGTGAAATTGTGGCATTAATATTGAAAATGACTGATCATGCCAAATAAACTTTTATCTAAGGATAGCAATCACACAAAGCAATTTATTATCACATCATTTTTTGGATCCTTTTTAAATCATAATGATAATCACCCAAATGGCCCTGATAAAAAGTTTACATACCCTGGAATGTTTGGCCTTGGTACAGACACAGAAGGTGGCACACACAGGTTAAAATGGCAAGTAAAGGTTAATTTCCCACATTTGTGACTTTTAAATCACAATTAGTGTCTGTTAATAAATAGTCAATGTGTTTGTTAGCTCTAACATGGATGCATTAAGCAGGCTAGACACTGAGCCATATGGAGGTAGAAAAGAATAGTCAAAAGACCTGCGTAACAAGGTAATGAAACTTTACAAAGATGGGAAAGGATACAAAAAGATATCCAAAGCCTCGAATATGCCAGTCACTACTGTTCAATCACTTAATAAGAAGTGGGAAATTTGGGGATCTCTTGATACCAAGACATGGTCAGGTAGATGAAGAAATATTTTAGCCAAAACTGCCACAGAAACTGTTCGGGATACAAAGAAAAACCCAGAGGTAACCTCAGGAGAAATATAGGCTGCTCAGGAAAAAGATGTTGTGTTTGTTTTTAAGGAGCAAAATACGATGATACTTGAACAAAAAAGAGCTGCATGGTCAAGTTGCCAGATAGAGGCCTTTACTGCACAAGTTCCACAAAAAAGCCTGGTTACAATATGCCCAACAATACCTTGGCATGCTTCATTGGCTTTTTTGTGGCATTGGCACAGTAAAGGCTTCCTTCTGGCAGCTCAACCATGCAGCTCTTTTTTGTTCAAGTATCGTTGAATTGTGGTCCTTAACCACCTGATTACTTTGCACTTAAACCCCCTTCGTGACCAGACCAATTTTCAGCTTTTGGCGCTGACGCATTTGGAATGACAATTGCGCGGTCATACAACACTGTACCCAAATGAAATTTTTATCATTTTTTTCCCACAAATAGAGCTTTCTTTTGGTGGTATTTAATCACAGCTGGGGTTTTTATTTTTTGCGAAACAAACAAAAAAAGATGGAAAATTAAAAAAAAAAAAAAAAAATCATGTTTAATAGTTTGTTATAAAATTTTGCAAACAGGTAATTTTTCTGCTTCATTGATATGCGCTGATGAGGCGGCACAGGTGGGCACTGATAGGCTGCACTGGTGGGCACTGATAGGCTGCACTGGTGGGCACTGATAGGCTGCACTGGTGGGCACTGATAGGCTGCACTGGTGGGGACAGATAAGTCGGTACTGATGGGGACAGATAAGTCAGTACTAATGGGGACAGCAAAGATGGCACTGATGGGCACGGATGGGTGGCACGGATGGGTGGCACGGATGGGTGGCACCGATGAAACTGATGGATGAAACTGATGGGTGGCACTGATGGGTGGCACTGATGGGCACTGATAGGTGGCACTGATGGGCACTGGTAGGTGACACAGATGAGCACTGGTAGGTGACACAGATGAGCACTGGCAGGTGACACTGATGTGCAGCACTGGCACTGTGGGCACTGAGAGATAGCACTGTGGGCACTGAGAGATGGCACTGTGGGCACTGAGAGATGGCAGTGTGGGCACTGGTAGGGGCACTTTAATGGGGCAAAGGTGGGCACAATGTATTGGCACATCGCTGGGCACATTGCAGTGAGAGGGACTGATGTCCCTCTCACTGCCGCCGGTGATCGGCTTTTTTTTTTTTTTCTCCTCGCGCTGTAAGCCGATTACCAGCTCTGTTAGTATCACTTGATCAGCTGTCATTGGCTGACAGCTGATCACGTGGTAAGGGGTCGGGATCGACCCCTTACTCGGATCTGTGATCCAGCGAGTCTCACAGAGCGTGCCGCGCGCGCCCTCCAGGGGGCGCGCAGGCAGCTCGTGTCCGGGGCGACGTCAATAGACGTCGTCCCGGCACAATAGATCCGCGCTGTAGCCGTCATTTGGCTATAGCGCGGGTCTATAGTGGTTAAAAACAACCACACCGTCTTTTTGGAGAGCAGCCTGTATTTCTCCTGAGGTTACCTGTGGGTTTTCCTTTGTTCCCTGAGCAATTTTTCCGCCATTTGTGGTTGCAATCTTTCTTGTTAGACAAAAAAAGAAGAAGAAATGGGACATTGTATGAGGCATGTCACTGAATTAATACCTTGTTCATATTAATCATTAAATAATTTATTGTTTACAAATCAAGTTAAAAAGTATCAATAATCTTTAGTAAAAGACACAATATACTATAAATAACAGTTCACAGTCATAGGACGTCACTCGCTGCCCCACAGAGACAGGGTAAGTGCCAGGCAGACGGCGGGACCCAGTGGCAGCTTTTGATGGGCCCAGTGGCAGCATTCGATGGGCACATTGGGAGCACAGTGGCAGCTTTTGATGGGCAGAGTGGCAGCTTTTGATGGGCAGAGTGGCAGCTTTTGATGGGAAGAGTGGCAGCTTTTGATGGGCAGAGTGGCGGTGTTTGATGGCACAGGGGCTGCGTTTGATGGCACAGTGGCTGCGTTTGATGGCACAGTGGCTGCGTTTGATAGCACAGTGGCTGCGTTTGATTGCACAGTGGCTGCGTTTGATGGCACAGTGGCTGCAATTGATGGGGTTTTTTTCAGAATTTTTCAGTTTGTTTGCACTCCCTCAAAAATTTTGAGCACATCTCCCTTGGCTGTAGTTCCCTTAGTTAGCACACTTCAGATCACTGCAGTAATTACACACTATTCATCAACTCCACTCACTCACTGGTATAGGTTCATCCCATTAATAGTTATTCATTTCACATGGTTTCTTCTCCATATCCTTGCAGAGCAGTGTGGGCTGTCAGGCATACACAAGATTCACATGGTCATGATATAGTCACATGGTCTTCACCTGGCTGCTATCTCTGTGTCAAGAAAGGCGTCCAGGATCTTTGTCTGCCAGCAGGAGAATCGGATATGGCATACCCAGCAAAAGAGCCGCTCAGCGCGCACGCGGGCGCACGGGAGCGCGCACGCGTGCGCACGCACGCGCGGGAGCGCGCACGCACGCTGTTTGAGCCCGTTTTGGCGCCAGGAGCGCTATTTAAGGAAGTTCCTGTCCATGCTATCTTGCTGTCCGGTCTACAGCGTTCCCGTGACCCCCAGCTACCAGCTACCTGTGAATTACCTGACTTCTGATACCTGATTACCCGGCTTGTTCCTGATCTTCCGTGCCTGCTGCCTGTCCTCGATCCCGGCTTGTCCTGACATCTCTTCTGCCTGTCCCTTGGTACTTTGCTGTCCGCCTGTTAACGACCCGGCCTGCTTCACGACTACGCTTTGCCTGCTGATTTGGTACCGCATCTGCCTGCCTGTGTCTGACCCGGCCTGTCTGTGACCTGCTTCCGTTCCGGACTCCAGTCTCTTCCGACTATCCGCAAGTTCCACCTGCCTGCCTATTACTACTGGAATTCCTGCCCAAGTCTGCTACTGGTTTCCAGACGCCCGGACCAGCCCTACACCTGTAACCTGCCAGGCACTTGTGCCCCTTTGTGCTTCCGAGCCCCTGTCTATTCTATCAGGGGTTCCCGAGCCGGAGGTATACGAGACGCCGCTCCCTGCATTCGTGGGCTCAACCACCAGGTACGTGACAGTACCGGACAGCCATGTCCGAGCCCACGCAGGGAGCTGCTCCAGTGGATGATCTGTGTCGCCACCTGGCTGGCCTAACCCAGGCAGTGAAGAGTCTTCAGGAGGGATAAACCCGGCTCGAGGAACGTGTTCAGATCCTATCCACAGTTACGTCACCCCCACCTGGGATTTCTGCTGCTCCATCAGTAGTGATGTTACCACCTGAACCCAAGGTTCCCTCTCCTGAGCGGTTTTCTGGGGACCGTAGCAAATTTCGAGCTTTCCACAATGCTTGTGAACTTTTCTTTGCCCTGCAGCCTAGGACTTTCTCGCTTGACGCCACCAAAGTAGGTTTTGTCATTTCCCTGCTGTCAGGAGATCCACAAGCTTGGGCCCATCGGCTTTTGGAACAGAAGGATGCCGCCCTTGACAATTTGAACTCTTTTTTTCACGCTATGTCTCAGCTCTACGAAGACCCGCAACTAACAGCAACTGCAGAAACGGCCCTGCATTCCCTACAGCAAGGTCGCAGACCAGCGGAGGACTATGCGTCCAAATTCAGGCGTTGGAGTTCCGATACCAACTGGAACGACTCCGCTCTGCGGTACCAGTTCCGCACGGGTCTCTCTGAATCACTGAAAGATGAACTGGCCAGAGTGGATACACCAGAGACTTTAGACGCACTCATTAATCTGTCCATACAGATCGACAGGCGACTACGACAACGGAGGTCTGAACGTGCCGCCGGTCCCTCCAGACCAATCTGGATGCTTCCCCGAGTACCCAGTCAGCCTCCACCGAATCCCCGAGCTCCCGTGACCTATACCCCTGATACTCCGGAACCCATGCAATTAGGATTACTGCGCCCATCTCTGACACCTGAAGAGCGGCAACGCAGACGATCCAATAACCTGTGCCTCTACTGTGGCGAACCGGGACATTATGTGAGATCCTGTCCTGCTAAGCTCCGTAAGTCCTGCACTACCTCTTTTGCTCTTACTCCCACTCTGCCGAATAATACGTCTCACCTGGCTGTCTCCGTTCTTTTTCAGCTCCCCAGAGGGAATATCCGGGTAACCGCTATCGTTGACTCCGGAGCCTGCAGCGGTTTCATGGACTTAGCTTTCGCCACCCGGCATCATGTTCCCCTGCGACCAAAGGCAAAGGGCCTCTCTGTACATCTGGCTGACGGCTCGACTCTTAAATCTGGACCTGTCACACAAGAGACTGTGCCAATATTCACCACTATTGCCGGAAACCACCAAGAACTATTATGCCTGAACATCATCCAATCCCCTCTGTTTCCAGTCATTCTAGGCATGCCCTGGCTGAGGGCTCATAACCCATTTATCGATTGGACTACTGGGGAGATCAGCTTCCCCTCCTCCTATTGTCACCAGTATTGTCTACCTGAGACGGCTCAAGTATCTTCACCCCTACTCTGCATGGAAACTGATGAAGAGACCCGTCAAGATGTACCTGAAGTCTATCATGGGTTCTTAGACGTCTTCAGCAAGAAGGGCGCAGACACCCTTCCTCCTCACAGGCCATATGACTGCCCAATTGAAATCCTTCCTGGTGCAGAAGTTCCATTCGGAAGAATCTTCCCCTTAACTGAACTTGAACTTGGGACTTTGAAGGCCTATATTGATGATAACCTGGAGAAGGGGTTCATCCGGCCCTCCACTTCCCCAGCAGGGGCAGGAATTTTCTTTGTGGAGAAAAAAGACCATTCCCTACGCCCCTGCGTAGACTACAGGGAACTTAACAAAGTTACCATCAAAAATCGGTACCCTCTTCCCTTGGTACCTGAATTATTCCAAAGATTGGGGTCTGCAGCGACATTCACAAAACTGGACCTTCGCGGGGCATACAACCTTATCCGCATCCGGAGTGGTGACGAGTGGAAGACTGCCTTTCGCACCCGGTTCGGGCATTTTGAATATTTAGTTATGCCATTCGGACTCTGCAACGCCCCTGCTACGTTCCAGCATTTTGTGAATGACATCTTCAGAGACTATCTCGACCTATTTGTCATAGTATATTTGGATGACATCCTGATCTTCTCACCCTCCCTAACAGAGCATCGCGTACACGTTAAAAAAGTACTAACCAGACTTCAACGCCACGGCTTGTATGCGAAACCGGAAAAATGTGTATTCGAGCAACAGAGCATCCAGTTCTTAGGACTGATTATTTCTGTGGAAGGTATCAAGATGGACCCACAGAAGGTTTCCGCCATCCTGGACTGGCCAGCTCCTACTGACAGGAAAGGTGTTCAACGCTTTGTGGGATTCGCGAATTTCTATCGGAAATTCATCAAAGGATTCTCAACCATCATTTCGCCCATCACGAGTTTAACCAAGCAAAATACTAAGTTCTCTTGGTCTCCCGGAGCACAGGCAGCCTTTGCAACCTTGAAAGACCGCTTCACGTCGGCATCAGTTCTAAAGCATCCTGACCCGGTGTTACCGTACATACTTGAGGTTGACGCCTCGGAAATTGCAGTTGGGGCAGTGTTATCCCAGAGACAAGGGCCTAAAGCTCTGTTGCACCCAGTTGCGTTCTTCTCCCGCAAACTATCTGAGGCAGAACGAAACTACGACGTGGGAGATCGAGAACTATTGGCCATCAAAGCCGCCCTTGAAGAGTGGCGATACCTTTTGGAAGGAGCGACACATCCGATTCTTGTGTATACGGATCACAAGAATCTCGAATATTTAAAAACCGCTAAGAGACTGAGACCACGCCAGGCCAGGTGGGCACTTTTCTTTACGCGATTTTCTCTTCATATCACTTACAGGCCCGGGTCGAAGAACACCAAACCAGACGCCCTGTCTAGGATGTTCAGCGAACCTGAAACTTCTTCTCCTCCAGACACCATCTTGTCTTCTGAAAGTTTTCTTTTGCTCCAAGAAGATTTGCTGGCCCAGATAAAACGGGCTTCCGTGGGGATTTCTTCTCCGCCTGATAGCACCCTACAAACCAGAGACGATCTGTTATGGTACGGGGAAAAGATCTTCGTACCTCAGGAGGTGCGAGTGGCCGTTCTGAACTTCTGTCATGACCATGAGTTAGCTGGTCATTTTGGGGTGCACAAGACATCTGAATTGCTCCAACGTATGTTTTGGTGGCCGCAGCTAACAAAGGACTGTAGGGATTATGTGGAATCATGCACCGTCTGTATTCAGAACAAAGGCAGCAAATCAAAAGCTTGGGGGCTGTTGAAACCACTACCTGTCCCGGAGAGACCATGGAGGATGATCTCCATGGATTTTATTGTTGAACTGCCTCCCTTGGAAGATCACTCTACCATCTTCGTAGTGGTGGATAGACTCTCTAAAATGGCTCACTTCCTTCCCATGAAGGGTACTCCTTCTGCGGCCGAAACCGCGAGAATTTTCATTAAGGAGATCGTAAGACTTCATGGCATTCCGGCAAACATAACCTCAGATCGTGGGGTACAATTCACCTCAAAGTTTTGGAGGGCATTATGTGGCTCCCTGAAGATCAATCTGTCCTTTTTCTTCAGCTTACCACCCTCAAACAAACGGCCAGACAGAAAGGACGAATCAAACACTGGAGCAGTACTTACGTTGCTTTTCATCATTCTCACAAGATGATTGGGTTCCTCTATTACCGCTGGCAGAATTTGCCTATAACAATTCAATTCATTCTGCTACAAAACAAACTCCTTTTTTCGCAAATTATGGATTTCACCCTTTATTTTTATCAAACAGTATTCCGGAATGTTCTGTACCTGCTGCTCAGGAAACGCTGAATTTTTTTAGTACTAATAATAAATTACTCCAGGAGACAATGACAAGAACTCAGGAATACTACAAGGAGGTTTTTGACAGGAAAAGAAGGGGAGAACTTAATTTGAAGCCCGGAGATCAGGTCTGGCTATCTACCCTAAACTTGAAGTTGGCATGCCCCTCTAAAAAGCTTGGCCCTAAGTTTGTGGGTCCTTTCCCTGTGGAAAAGAAAATCAATAGTGTGACTTATAAATTAAAACTACCCGAGTCATTCCGGATCCACCCAGTCTTCCATGTAGCTCTGCTTAAACCTACTGTCCCAGATCCTTTTGTTGGCCGAAATTCGGGGCCTCCTGAACCGGTACTCATGGGAAGGGGATTGAACAGGATGGACGTGTAGCGAAGGAGCTCCTCCTAGGTCTGGGAAACCACCTGCAGCTGACCACAATGAGCTACAGATGATCCCCACCTACCCTCCCTAAGCCGACGATATGCTGCTCTGACCACAGCTGAAGGACACATCTTTTCAACCTCTCTGCAGCTTAGCTTGCTGGCTGGCGGTAAGCGCAAATAGCGGTGAAAAGGCTCCAAGAAAAGCGCTGGGATATAATCCCAAGAGAGACAGAAAAAGCTCCCAGCGATCTCTTATCTGCAGTGATGGGAACGAGACGTCCCCAGAGTGCTGACTAAAGGTAACACAACAGATCAATGTTGCAGCAACCACCGCTGTGAAGACTACATGAAGCGGAGGTCTCCACAGGGAATCCCTAGAGTGACTGTGCAGGACTAACGGAACCAGCAGATAAGTACCCTATCTCATATACCCTACAGACTAAAGGTAAAGCGGAGGGGACCGACAAAAAAAACCTGTTTTTTTTCCCTTTTCTTTTTCCCTTTGGATATGTGTTATGACATAAAAATTGAAAAGGAATAACTGTATAATAAAGGGTATTAAGGGCATAAACGTCACGTCACTCTAGTGGGACCTACACTGTAGTGGGACCTACAGAAACCAGCAGAAAAACACCCAAATATAACCCTCCTGTAGAGAGAAAGACCTCACCGTAAAAGGGTTAAATAATTACATAACTGTACAGAATACCCATTAAAGATATTCCTGGTATATCTGATAAACTTTGCTGACAGTTAACAAAGAATACAGAGTACAATAAAGAGTTTTGAAGGGAAAGGAAAAAAA
>CM053036.1:76023553-76080807 GCA_028564925.1 Lithobates sylvaticus
TTAGTCGAATATGCGAAAAGACACGCCATCCCATCCTGTCTATTGGCAGTAGACGCTGAAAAAGCGTTCGACAGGGTGGGATGGCGATTCTTTGAAGAGACATTGAAACAATGGGGACTGGGCCCTAGATTATTAGAAAAGATTCTGGTTCTATATCAGAATCCAACGGCCAAAATTCGAGCAAATGGGGAATTATCAGACACGATAACAATACGAAACGGAACCAGACAGGGATGTCCCTTATCCCCACTGATATATGTTTTAACTATGGAACATCTGATGACAGCAATCCGGATAAATAAGGATATACAAGGAATTAGAATAAAAGATCAGGAATATAAACTTTCAGGATACGCAGATGATCTATTATTATATATTACAAACCCCATAGTGACGCTACCCAATCTAATAAAAGAATTCAAACGCTTTGCTGAAGTTAGTAACTTCAAAGTTAATTATAATAAAACGGAAGCCTTAAACATTTCACTTACTACAAACACTGTTGATACTCTTAAAAGGAATTTCTCTTTTAAATGGCAAAATAGTACTATTAAATACCTAGGAATATTTATCCCCAATGACATCAGAAAACTCCAAGAAAACAACTATGTCCCACTAATACAAAAAATAACGAAACTACTTCAAAACTACAACAAAGGAATTTTCTCTTGGACAGGGCGTATAAATATTATAAAAATGGACATACTTCCCAAAATACTATATATATTCCAAACAGTTCCAATATTTCCCCTCAAAAACATATTGAATACTCTACGAAAACTGATAGGCAGCTTCATCTGGGCGGGTAAACCAGCAAGAGTCAGCAGGGAAACACTTATAAGATCTAAAAAAGACGGGGGTTTGGCCCTTCCGGATTTATCCACATACCTTAAGGCATCCCTGATCACTAGGATTCTGGATTGGTTTCATAATAAAGGAACTAAACAATGGGTGGAACTAGAGGAAGAAATTATGAATATAAATTTAAAAATACTACCATGGATAAAAAAAGAGAATAGACCATTAAGACAAGAAATGCCATTTTTGATTGAAGCAACACTGAAAACATGGGACGGACTGATGAAAAGGGGAATAGGGTCATCATATATAGGCCCAATGACACCCCTCTTCGGCAATCCCGATTTCCCCCCAGCAAATGAATCCAGAACCTTTTTAAAATGGGAGAAAAAAGACAACATCAGAATAGTACAAACAATGGAGAACAAAAAACTTATTCGACTAGAAGACATGGGTAGAGAACATGCACACAAATGGATACAACACAGACAGCTTCAGGAATATATAAATACTCTTGAGAAAACAGGAATACTGGACAGAACACCCACAACATTGGAAACATTATTATTACAAGAACAAAGACCCATACATAATCTTTCCAACATATATAAATATTTAATTTCAAACAGTAACACACAAGAGTTAAAATATGTAAGAAAATGGGAACAGGAGATGGAAGAGGCCATACCCAGAGAGAAATGGGACAAAGCAATTTTACTAACACACAAAATGTCTCTATCCAATAGACATCAGGAAAGAAACTACAAACTACTAGTGAGATGGTACAAATGCCCAATTGACCTGTATAAAATTAATGTAGAAAATGATAGCACCTGTTGGAGATGTCAAAAAGCAACCGGGACTATGTCACATATCTGGTTTTTATGCCCAAAGGTGTACATATTCTGGGAAAAAATATTTAAGATATATAGCGAGATGACAGATATAAACATACAACCAGAAATAAAGATCGCTATTTTATCAATGATACCAGGTACGATCAAAAAGATAAGAAAAGGGATACTAAAACACTGTTTAACCGCAGCTAGAACAGTAATAGCAAGGAAATGGAAAAACAATATAGCACCCTCAATTGAGGAATGGATCATAGAAATGGATGATATGCGTTCACTGGAAGAGAGGATTATAAAGGAAGAGGATCCCAAAGATCACATAAACGAAACTTGGCAAAAATGGAGAGACTATAGGATGTCGTCCTTATTGCTGCGGACGATATGAGAGGGAGGGGGGAGGAGGGAGGACGGGAGAGACCTTGTCAAAATCCCTTTTTTTTTTTTTTTTTTTTTTTTTTTTTTTTTTTCCTCTCCTTTTTTTTTTTTTTTTTTTTTTTTTTCTCTTTCTCTCTCTTTTTTTTTTTTTTCTCTCTACTGGACACTAATATGAATGAAGAGAGTATGATAGATTGTTTGATAAGTTTTAATGACATATGATGGGGAGTAAGAATGAAAGTAATAGCAACATTATATAACTAATACGCAAAAGTACAGGAATAAGAAACTATGGAGTTATAAACAGACACAACTGTAAATGCCTGTATAATACATGTAACTGCAAAGTTTTATGTTTGTCAAGATGTGAAAATGAAATAAAGTAAGATTTGAAACAAATACCGTGCTTGTTCCTGACCCGGCTTGTTCCTGATCTTCCGTGCCTGCTGCCTGTCCTCGATCCCGGCTTGTCCTGACATCTCTTCTGCCTGTCCCTTGGTACTTTGCTGTCCGCCTGTTAACGACCCGGCCTGCTTCACGACTACGCTTTGCCTGCTGATTTGGTACCGCATCTGCCTGCCTGTGTCTGACCCGGCCTGTCTGTGACCTGCTTCCGTTCCGGACTCCAGTCTCTTCCGACTATCCGCAAGTTCCACCTGCCTGCCTATTACTACTGGAATTCCTGCCCAAGTCTGCTACTGGTTTCCAGACGTCCGGACCAGCCCTACACCTGTAACCTGCCAGGCACTTGTGCCCCTTTGTGCTTCCGAGCCCCTGTCTATTCTATCAGGGGTTCCCGAGCCGGAGGTATACGAGACGCCGCTCCCTGCATTCGTGGGCTCAACCACCAGGTACGTGACACTCTGGTCTGGATTGGATTCCTCATCTTATCCCTGGGGGAGATCATCATCCCTGTCCTCCCTTGGACATAGGTTGGGCGTCACTATTGGGCCGCTTTGGAAGTTATAGACCTTTTTTTGAGAGATGGTTTTCCGTTTAAAGGGAATCCTATATTTATAGATATGTTATTGATTAAATTTCAGAGCATTTTACTCCTGATGATTGACGTGAGCCATGAAACGGGCATAGAGTATACATCAAACTGATTCCCAGACAAGTTTGGCTCACTAAGAGCAATTGCTTATAATTATTTTCAATGGATGCGTGTTTTATGGAATTGTACTGCTAATCATGTATTTTAATTTGTATAATAATTGTATATTCATACAAGTAAACTATTATTTATAATATATTGTGTCTTTTACTAAAGATTATTGATACTTTTTACCTTGATTTGTAACCAATAAATAATTTAATGATTAATATGAACAAGGTATTAATTCAGTGACGTGCCTCATACAAAGGCCCATTCCTTCCTCTTTTTTGTCTAACATATATTAGGGATGGGTCGAACACCCCCCGGTTCAGTTCGCACCAGAACATACCGAACAGGAGGTCTTCTACATGCCCCAGTAGAAGACCTATTGGTCGAAACGCGTCGGGCTTTGCTGATTTTGAGACCCTTATACTGCTTTTACTCTGTTTTATTTTTGATTTTATCAGTATATGCACTGTACTGCTTGGGTGAATTCCCCTGTTTGTACCATTATTTATACCCCATACCCAATAAATTAGTGGTGGAATCACACTATTGGAGTTCCTTTTTCCTTTTTCCGTATCCTGCTTCCTGGTTTGTTCCTGGTGTCGTGCCCCACACGTGTGTTGTTTTGGAGGATTCCGGAATATCCAGCCAAGAGTCCATCCCAGACCTGGAGGAGTGCTGCCAGAATCCAGCTTTTATCCCTTGGGCGCCACCTACAGGAGTTACCATAAGCCTTACTGACCCACTGCCGTATGGTAGGTAGGTCCAACATCGCTGGTAAGCGTATGCATTCCATAACCATTGGAGGGTTTATATACTCGTCTATACACATTAGCATCTGTGTTTGCAGAGTTTCTCCACATACATCTCATGTGCAAGGATGATCTATGCCATATGATTTATTTTCTTTAACAAAGGACTTTATCATTGTTTCACTATATTATATTGCACCGGACTTTTTCTCACTTTATGAGTCTATTGGCTCTATTTTTTGTTAGCGCTACACATTGTGGTTATTTGCTTGTTTGACTTTGTTTGTTAGAGTGTTGGCTGCTTTCACATATATTTTCAGGATATTCACTGTACACAGTACACTATAGTATTATTTTTTGGATTGATTTCATCATTTTCACTTTTTGAGTTAGCGCAGTGTTTCCCTCACTCCATTAGGCAAAATATTTGGCAGAACACACGAACACCGTTAAAGTATATGGGACACGGACATGAATAATCAAAAGGGCTGATTTTAAAGGCTTATATGCAAGTTATTGTCATAAAAAGTGTTTGGGGACCCGGGTCCTGCCCCAGGGGACATGTATCAATACAAAAAAAAGTTTTAAAAAACTGCAGTTTTTTCGGGAGCAGTGATTTTAATAATGCTTAAAGTGAAACAATAAAAAGAAAAATATTCCTTTAAATTTCGTACCTGGGGGTGTCTATAGTATGCCTGTAAAGTGGCGCATTTTTCCCATGTTTAGAACAGTTCCTGCACAAAATGAAATTTCTAAAGGAAAAAAAGTAATTTAAAAGTACTAGTGGCTATAATGAACTGTCAGTCCCGGCAATACAGATAAAAGTCATTGAAAAAAACAGCATGGGATCCCCCACAGTCCATTACCAGGTCATTTGGGTCTGGTATGAATATTAAGGGGAACCCCCAAATTTCATACCAGGCCCTTCAGGTCTGGTATGGATATTAAGGGGAACCCTACACCAATTTTTTTTTTTAAATGGCGTAGGGGTCCCCCTCAAAATCCATACCAGACCAAGGGTCTGGTATGGAATTTAAGGGGAACCCCGGGCCAAAAAAAAAAAAAATGGCGTGGGGGTCCCCCAAAAATCCATACCAGACCCTTATCCGAGCACGCAACCTGACAGGCCGCAGGAAAAGAGGGGGGATGAGATAGCACCCCCCCTGAACCCGTAGCAGGCCACATGCCTCAACATGGGGAGGGTGCTTTGGGGCCTCATCCCCACAACCCTTGCCCGGTAGTTGTAGGGGTCTGCGGGCATGGGGCTTATTGGAATCTGGAAGCCCCCTTTAACAAGATCCCAGCCCCCCCCTGTTTGAAATGGTAACGTGTACATTGTACCCATACCCTTTTACAAAAAAAGTGTCAAAATTAAAAAAAAAACACAAGACACACTTTGGGACAAGTCTTTTATTAAAAAAAGAAAAGAAAAATGTCCCACGAAGTCCATTCATCTTCTTTTCTTGCTCGGCCAACGTACCGAAACCTCCCCCCCCACAGGCCGGCAACGATCCGCCTCCATGGGATACACCCACCGTATGACGTGTCCTCCCCGGTGAAAGTTCTTTTATAACTGAGGCCGGGCCACACAGTGATGTACCCGGGAGACCCCGCCCCCCTCTGACGCACAGGGACTTCCCCATGGTTTTCCCGGGGTGTCAGAGGTTGGCGGGCCACCCATTTACGTAAACGGGTGACCCCGCCCCCTCAAACGCCACGGGGAAGCAATTGGGAAGTCCCCGTGCGTTTGTCTGTAAATGTAAAACTTTTTTTGTAGTATTGGATGGAGAGGGCAATTATTTTTTTTTTTTTATTGCTTTCTGTTTTGGTCATACATACACTTTAAGAGAAACTAAAATCCCATTCAGCCCAGGTTCACACTGACAGCGGGAATGAAAACGTACGAGTCCCCGCATGTCAGTCCCGACTTTGGGGCCGATTTCAGAGACATCTGTGCAGGTTGCTGCACAGATGTCTATGAAAATTGCACTCTGAAGTCACCAAAAGTAGTACATAAACTACTTTTGGGAATCGGTGCTATGCCGCCCACAAATGCGGACGGTGCCATTGCTGGCGATAACTGCTGATTTGGCATGCAATTTGACAATCGCTCCAATGTGAACCTAGGCTAAATCATATTTGAACACCTTTACTATCACAAAAAACTATTCGTAAGAATTTGCAAAGTGTATTTACTGCAAATGAATCAACAATTTCAAATAGCCATATAAAACACTTCTATGTATATATTGTGTTATGCTCTACCATTACAGATAATATTTTATTTCCTGATTTATATATATATAAAACCTGATTTAGTTATTACAATCATACATGACAATGCCTGAAATGTAAGCGTTGGGATAAATAATTTATAATTTTGTGGCTTAGATTAGCATACAAAAGGTTTATATAATATAAACTTGTATATAATCTTTTCTATCTCTCCATCAGATTTCTCACTGCTGAGATTCTTTGTGGCCTGCAGTTCCTTTGTTCCTTTGTACCCCGGGATCTCAAACCAGACAACATTCTGCTTGATAGCATCGGACATGTGAGAATCTTTGGCTTATCAGCAACAGAGGTGCATGCATCCCAAACTCTGAGTTCCTTTGCCGGTGTTCTGGCAAAAACCGCTCCCCCCCCATTGGATAGTGTCCGCCCCGTACTGTGCAGGCGCAGTGCTTGCGCAGTACGGAGGACAAGGAGACTCCGAAAGTCTCCGAAGATGAACGGTGCCTGCGCACTGAGTCCAGGTTCAAGCCCCACCATGCAAGTGGACATACGGTAGCACTTAGCAACAGGGCCCCTGACGGGCTCGCTTTGCTCGCCACGCTTCGGGAACGGCCTCGCTTCGCGTGGCAATTTTTTATTCTAACTCTATGTCCACTTGGATGGTGGGGCTTGAACGCCTGGAGCAGGCGCCGTTCATCTTCAGAGACTTTTGGCATCTCCTTGTCCTCCATACTGCGCAAGCGCAGGAGAGGGCGGACACTATCCGACGGGGAACAGTATTCGACACAACACCGCCACTCCACAATACATGGCACCAGAAGTGAATATTAGATCATTTTGGTTTTCCTGTCTTCTTGTCAGTAAAACAATCAGTACTGAGCATTCTACTCTTTTTGATATTTCCACAGATCTTGTTGAATGAGCCATATGGATTTGCTGTTGACTATTTCTCCCTGGGAGTTATAGTCTATGAGATGGCAATTGGAAGTTTTCCATTCAATGGCTCAGTCACTGACTCGCTGTTTCAGATGCTGATTCAGGCAATGATTTAGATTCTGATCCAGGCAATGATTCAGACAATGATCCAGGCAATGATTTGGATGCCAATCCAGGCAATGATTCAGATGGCAACTCAGACACTTGCCTTATGAGTTTATGTGAAATCTCCATTAATAGCTGTAAAATATTGTAATTATGAATATATTTCATTTAGCTTGTATCTATGGAGGGCATGCAACATAGCTTCACAGAAGTGTCTGTTAGACCAGACAATTCGGTGCCTAGGCATGTGTATCTAAACAATGGGACCCAAACCTCATTGTTCTACACATATTTACTTTAAAGGATCCCATGTTTGGATATGCAATGAAGGGAGGCCAACCCACAATCAATACTTAACTTCCCGGGAAAAGATCAAGTTAATCTCCTGCTTAGAATAGTCACAATTATTTGCATTAAAGGGGGCTGACTTATGCAAAGTATAGGGATTGGAGATGTAGCCATTCCTTAACCAGGAATAGGGAAGCCCACCAATCAGAGCCACACCATGCCAACCAATGAGGCATCAGCCTGTAATGATATACACAGACTAGATAGGAGGGAAACACACACTCTATGGCAGAGCAGTTACGTGAATGGAATGGGGTGCCCAACCAGTGGCCCGGGGGCCACATGTGTCCCACGGAGCCCTCTGATGTGGCCCGCAACCTCCTGCTCTGGGATAGAATAGAAAGAATACTGTTATTAAAGGTCAGTTTATTACTAAAATCACAGTGTACATATGGGCATATCTTTTCTGCAGTGGTTACTGGGCTGCTTTCAAACTGATCTGCAGGTGCAGAGCAATTTTCCTGCGGGTTACCTGCACTGAGCCATAGACTTCTATTATTACCTGCGAGTTTGGTGAGCTTTCTGAAAGTGCACCAAACCTGCAGAATATAATAGAAGTCTATTGCAAACTGCAGGAAAGCCAAAGGCACACTGCGTTGCAAACGTGGTGCGGGCAAACTGCAGCACATCAGTGTGAAAGCAGCCTTGGACCCCTTTCACACGGTAGGTCCGACCAATTGGACCCTCCATTCACCTCTAAGTAGTGGCAGACATAAACCGACTTGTGTTCTACCTCCAATATGCTCCACTAAAAAGTATTGTGGGCTGCGTTCTTGTCCACTCTCCAAATGCAGAGTGGACACAAACATGCCATCCACCCGCTCCGCTCATTGTGGCCCGTGACCGGTTACCAAGTCGCTTAAGTGGCCCTCGCTCTTCAAAACGTTGGGCACCCCTGCTCTATGGGAATGGTAAATATGGGAAATCTCCCTTGTACTTGTATCTAAATATGGTGGTCTTAAGTCTTTTATGTCCTACTGTTTGTAGATTATTGTTTTAAGGAATATACTCTGTATTCCTTCATGTAATCCATGATTTTTACCCTTTTCCCTGTACAAATAGATAGATTGTGTGTATTAGTCCAGGCCTACTTTACTATATACCAATACATTTTTGTTATTTTGTTATTGAGTTAAAGCTAATTCAGGCACCGACTCAGACATCTATGAGGTGTATGCATACTTCATCTGCAACCATTGTCCAAATTCCCCCCAGAATTTCAGTATGGATCTCAAGGACCTTATAGGAGACAAAGTAATTTAACACCATCTGTCCTTTTCTGGCCCCCCTGTGTCCTCCTCTGAGCCCCCCTGTGTCCTCCTCTGGCCCCCCATGTTCTTCTCTGGCCCCCCATGTCCTCTTCTGGCCCCCCCATGTCCTCTTCCGGCCCGTCTCTGACCCCCCCCCCCCCCAAATCCCACAAAGTTCAATTAAAGCCTTTCCAGCACGTAATAGCACACAATTTCAAAATAATGAAAGGTAACATGTCTACATACAGTGCATGTGGTAAATGGAGGTTAAAGCACAAACAAGGCTGGGTCTAAGTACAAAGAGAATCCCCTATGGAGTGAGATATGGACAAAATTATTAAAAGCAAACCAACAATTCATGCATAATATGATAGCATATGTCAACAAGAAAAAAAAATCCATATAGCACTATTTACACCTGACTTGATAAAGACTCATCCTTTCTTTGAAAAAAACATTCTTAATGCATGGGGTCTCATGTCCTCATCGTGCAAATGTGGAAGAATTTAAGGCTCAATTGAATTCTTGGCAAAAATAGTTTATTTCATCGATGGGTAACAAAAATCTATGTTTTATGTGTTTTTCTGTTGGGTAGAGAGACCCAATACCAGTCAACACGTTTTATTCCTAGGCTGTAGGCTTTGCAGAAGGACCACTGCTCACACATGTGTCAAGCATGGTACAACATGGCCCTTATGAGACACAGCTAGAGCTATGCAATCAAACAGGTCAGGCTCCCAGCTGATTGCACAAGTCTAGCTACTATTAGGTTTGCTTCAACAACTCCTGCCCAGATAGCAAGCAATTGTGCTGCAAGTTTGAAAATGACTTGCCAGGCTTCACAAGTTTGTTAAACAATTGCAGCAAGTCCGCATTGCATGACTCCAGATCAACTTTCTTTGCAAACATTCTGCAAGTCTGCTGCAAGTTCTGGTTCAGCTACGTTGTGCTATAGTCATCCCACCACAGGGGTCACTGTGGCTGAATTTTAATGCTGTAGACTTGCAGAGCTCTTGCTGTAGACTCACCACTGCAACTTTGCTCTTGCTAGAGACTTGCCATGCAAATTTGGTACAAATTGGAAAAGTGTCAACTAGAACTTGTGCTAAAAGTGCTCTGCAATTGTACAACTTGCCAGTGAAAATGTGCAGCATGTTAACAGATCTTCAATTCAACACTGCCACAAATTTGTGACAAGTTATCCTTGCTATTTGGGTGTGTAAAAAAAAAAAAAAATACATATATTGGAATTAACTGCTCCTGACAGCTACTACTAATGCAGTGTAGCATTTTTGTTTAACAAGCAGCACTGTCAGGGAATCACCTGTTCTGGCAGTTGATGATCACAGATTACATAAACTATTCCATAAACTGCCTTGAATACAGTTTTATTCCAACTGTAGCTCATTGACAGTTTATAGCAAGGAACAAATAAAAAGTCGGAGGCTTCAATCTGTTCAAGCTGTGAATGTATTTATATGATGAATTTTTGGGCTCACTTCCACATTGGATCAAACATAAGAACAAAAATTGTTAGTAACTTCAGTCAAAATGATTTATTCGATCTATTGACCAATTATACATTTATTATTGTTTTACAAATTGAATAAAAATAATGTATTACAAATATTACACATAAAAAATCTCCCAACTGTACATAAATGGCTAAATGCATAGATTAAATATATCTAAAATCAAAATGTATTTTAGATTTTCAATAGATTAGAGGATGGTTAACCGTTAAACCCTCTGTCATTTTTTTTTGTGTGTGTCCAATCAGAGAGATTTGCCTATACTTCCTATCCCAGACACACAACAGGAAGTATGAGGAAATCTTACCAAAGTAAGGGGAAACCCACAATTAGACAGATTTCACTAGAACGGGGGACCCCATTAAAAGAGTTTAGAAGACCTTCATTCTACCACTCCTCCCTCCTCCGGGTGCCTCCTCAGCAAGGAGGGTGCCATGGAAGTACTCGTGTGCATGTGCTCCCGAGCCAGGTTGTGTGCATTCATTGACACACACAGCATTGGTAAGCCACGCCCCCACTCTGTCCTTACAAGAGCCTTTGGCTCCGACTGCTCTCAGTATCTCTTGTGGGATGAAGAAGTGAGATGCTGCAGCTTAGACAGAGCTGGAGTGGTGACATGAGTGAGAATCTTATGAAGTCTCTATTTCCAATGAGTCTCTTTGTGTTCCTGTTCCTTTAATGAGTGACATATACCTACACTGTGTGCATGGGCACTATACAGTTGTAGGATTTCTGGTGTTTGTTTTTTTTCTTGCTTTCTGGATTTTTAAATAGCCTTCCCAGATATGTCTATGCCTTTAAAGTTCAGCAACGTCAATGATTGCATCCATGTATTTTACACTTATAACTCATTGCTATGTTTCTCTTCTTTTTTTCTTTATTTGTTTGAGCAGTGTAACTTTACTAATAAGGATAGTTGGGTATGTAATAACGATTTCATACTCAACCGATTATACTGTATGTAGCCTTATTCATATACACATATTTCTATTGTATGTACACCAGGTATTTAGGCCTATTTGCCCTGTCTTGGATCAGTTTTATGTGACATGCATGCATTACTCTCTCTGGATGGGCATCTGGCCCCGCTACAATATGTAGCTGTAGCCACAGGGGAAGGTATTTCCCCTCTTATGTGTCATGTTCTTTACATCCTGACATATTGACGCTGTGCCACTGGTTTTGGTGGGCTTTTGCCCTTTGTCTGGCGTCATTACTTGAGTCAGTGGGGGTATATAGTCTGCCCAGCGTGACACTCGTACAGGCATAGACCCCCTGGAGTGTAGTCTATAGTTCTGAAGTTCTGGTAAGCTGTGTGTTTGGCGGCTCCCTATACTTACATTATAATGGGCGATTGTAGTTTATTTTTGATTTCCAGTAATACTTTGTCTATTGTTGTTTTTTTACCACATATAGGATTTATTGGGATAGTGACCTCTTCTGACTTATGGCATGAACTGCTTCTATGTTTTCTCTTTTATTAATATCATCCACATTGGATGTATATGTATGGTGGCTTTTTCAAACCAGTGCTTGATGGATTTCCTATAGCATGCCCTATTCTATTTACGAACTCATTCATACCTTCTGTTGTAAACTGTCCACTGGTTGTTTTTTTTTTTGCGTCTAATATCAAGTACGTTTTTGTATATTTGCGCTAGCTGGTTTCCAGCAGTACTTCAGAGACCCCTTATAGGCATTGAATGTACATTCTCTCCATCTTTCCTTGCTTAGATATAAGCTGACTCAAGTTTATCCATCCATATGGGTGTACTTGTACATAGAAATATGTAAATGGGGGAGTATACATAGAATACTCACCTGTCTACCTGTTTAATACATTTTTCTTTATATTTGGCAGCTGTATCCACCCCCCCCCCCCTTTTTTTTTGATGTTGGTGGCACCTCAGTTTAGCAGCAGAGTTTTATGAGAGCATTATATCCACCATTGCTCTGGTATTAGCCACTATTTCCATATTCTATTTACAGTTGTCCAGTATCTCATTTATGGGTCTCATCCGGTTCGCTCATCTTGTGTGGGTCCTAGTGCTTGTCCAGGAGACTGCTATGCATGCATGTTTGCAATTCAGGCAAGGTGAATTTTATTTATACATACTCTTTTATGGTGTACAATACCACTAATGCATTTTTAGTGTTATGGGTTATTTTTGTATCCGTATATGTAAGATAACATGATTTATTTGTATAGTGGAATTGACCCATTGCTGACTCTTCACTGAAGAAGCAGTTTAGCGAAACGCATTGACGCACAAGGGTTTCATATACCTCAAATTTTGCATCAATATCTTTGTGTTGGGCCTTCAATGATCCAGGATTGTGATTTACATGTTTTTAACAATACTTTTTTTCTGCATATACTCTAATTTATGCTGGTTTATAAATAAAATATGGATTTTTAAAGAAAATTTTGTAGTCCAACTTGCCCTTAAAGTCCAACCTAGTGGATTGCTCTTCTTTGGTTGTGACGGGAGTAAGGTAACTGTTTAGGGATGGGGGTGGGTAGGACAAGTAATGTGTCCTTTTTTACCTTAATGCAGAGAATTGCAGGAGTGCCCCCATAGTAAGTGGCTTGCTCTGGGGACACTTGGCAGGAGGAATGAGCAAAGAGCGCTGGTGGGGGACCCAGGAACAGGAGGATCGGGGCTGCTCTGTGCAAAGCCATAAAAGTATAATATGTTTGTTTAAAAAAAATAAAAGAAATAAGGCTTTAGTATCACTTCAATACTCTCACAATTTCTCCAAAGAAATAACAGACACCCACAATGCAATTTCTGTGTAGACGAGGTATAGCAGGGAAGCTAATGAATTCTTTCCAATGGCTTACATACACGATCAGAAATTCATACAAAAAATACTGCTTTACAAGCTATTGTACGATAATCTGATCGTTAGTACACAGCTGTCGAGAGCCAATCACAACAATTTATGTGAAATTATCCGATGGGACATGCATGACTTTTTCTTGTACGATACCAGAACGTACGATTTTGGTTTAATCAGTACAGTTGTCATTCGAAAATACAATACAAATACACTACAACACATGACATCACTTCTGAATTTTTATTCTGTAGTATGAGAATTTTCGTACAGTAACTTTAGTAAATCCTTAGGCTGGGTTCACATATGTGCGGCTGTGGTTCCCAGCATTGGGTCCAGTGCATTCCTATTCACCGGTTCAGGTGCAAATGAGACCTGATATTTTGCCTGAATTCGGACTTGAACCAGACCCAAACATGCACAGGACCCTTTTGGAATGGGGACTGCGGCTGCTACGGACCTGTGTGAACTGGCTCCATTCAGAGCCATTCGCATGTTATGCAAATTGGATGCGGGGAAACCCGCATTAAATTCACACATATGGAAACCCGGTCTTAATTTTCAATATGAGGCTAGCATGCAAAAAGAAACGGACGATCATTCACCCGATAATCTCATTGTGTATACCAGGCTTAATGCCGCGTACACACAATCGGAATTCTCACCGGAAAATGTTTTTTCCGATTAAATTCCACTCAAGCATGTGTTACCTACACATGGTCACACCAAATTCCGACCGTCAAGAACGCGGTGACATTTTTTTTTCTCTCTTTACTAGGGGGGGGGGAGGGTTAGGGAAAAGGCGGTAACAATTGTAACGTTAATCATGAATGTAAAAGATTAAGTGTTTGTAAAACCTAAAAAAATAAGAAAATAAAGAATATAAAAAAAAAAATACAACACTATGACAAGCCGCAAATTGTTTCGCGCATGCGTCGGAATTTTGCGCGTCGGAATTGCCACAGACGATCGGAATTTCCGATAGAAACTTTTTCCGGCGGAAAAATTGAGAACATGTTCTCAATCTTTTGCTGGCCGAAATTCCGCCAGCAAAAGTCCGATGGAAATTCGTTTTTATTTATTTCGTTTTGTTAAAAAATACATTCGTCCGAAAATCCAAAATAATTAAGGTCCAATCTGTCATTGAAGGGTTATGGTGTCTGTGGAATGTTCAAAGAAGAATCGACGGAGCAGCTAAACTGTACGACGCCGCAATTGTACATTTCCGGTTGAATCTTCCACCTACAAGCTATAGAAGAATTCTAATGTTATATGACACTAGTAATAATTATATTTAATAATTATTATTACTAGTCAAGCAACATTAGAATTCTTCTATAGCCTATGGGCAGAGCATTTGAGCATAAATGTCCACTCACACCGAATGCTTTGTTGAATCTTCATGTCGAATCTTTTCTCTCTATGTCGAATAATCTTGGACTAATAGAGTTAGGTTAGGCACATTCAACCTTTTTTGCTATTGTCTCTATAATGTCGAACCTTTTCTCTCTATGTCGAATCTTTTCTCTCTATGTTGAATCTTTTCACTCTATGTCGAATCTTTTCTCTCTGTCAAATCTTTTCTCTCTATGTAGAATAATCTTGGACTAATAGAGCTAAGGTTAGGCACATTCGACCACAGGTTCGATGGACACAGATCGCTATTGTCAGCATCATGTCGAATCTCCTATCTATATGGAACTGTTGTCACAACGAAAAAAAAATAAAGCATTTGTTTAAATCGGATCTTTCAGGTTTTGGATTCTGCATGTTCGTTATCGTTTGTTAAAACGATAACGAAAATACCCAAAATTCGGATGAAAATGCATTCGGATGAAAACGAATGCACATGTCTATAAAGCAATATCTTATAAACACAATCTATACAAATGTACAGAATTCATTGAGTCATCTGAACAGCCATTGATAATGGGGTATTTGGGATCTAAGTTTTGCCATCAACTGATATAATAGAAGAAAGGCCAATACTGATGTTTCTGAGGTGCTAGGAAATTCTATTGAAACCAGGGGAAGGACAGAAAGTGCTTTGAGTTTCTATGAAACATCATATAAAACTTGATAGATCTATTTCTAAGGGAATATACTATTTTTATGTGTAATGGTAGAAAATAAGGCTCAACATGCTGAAAAATATATACTGCAGCAAATTACTTCTACAAAGATAAGTAGGGACAGCTTTCACACATTTGACATTGTGCAATATCATTTGTCACCATAAACAACATGCAGTATAGTAACAAGCATAAAAATACGGAGGCAAGAAAAGCATATTGGTAACAGTGCTATACTGCATTTTGTATTTATGTTTGGTGTGTTTATTTCTACCATTACACTTACTGGATCTGAGGTTTAAGGAGTAGGATCTATTATGAATTATAGCATCTACAGTATATACGTTTTGTGCAAAAGTTTGATTATTTTAATTTGGTGCGCAAAAAAAATATTAGCAAGAATATTAAATTGTTATTGTTATAAAGTGGACCTGTGACATATGTCATAGTTTAAACTAGTAAAATTATAGTTAAAGTTTATTTTTTTAAACCAGTTATTGCTGTAGTTAAATGACATGCTCCCTTGCCCTACTGGCTCCACAAATAGGAAGACTTGGTAATAGATGCCACATGAATTTCTCCAACCGTGTGTAAACATATACAGTATTACATTGGAGGAGTATGTTGTAAAGGGGCGTATCTACTGAAGGGACAAGTTGTGAAGGGAATAGTGAGGGCAAGCATTCGTGGTTGCCTGGTCGCAGGAGGTTACTCAAAAGGTCATAAGAATAGTGGGGGTAAATCTGCAATATGCATCACCCCGCAGCTGGGAGACTTCTGTTGCTTAAATATAGCGTCTTTCCTAGGTTGTTTCCGGGACAAAATTAAAATATGGAACAAACTTAGGCTATCATTGGCAGGTAAAGTTATATTAGTTAAAATTGTCATGCCCCAGCTACTGTATTTTCCACATAATACGTCCATGATGATACCATTACCTATCTTAAAAATAGAGGTGAACTCTATTTTTAGACGTTTGCTATGGCTAGGGATGAGCCGAACACCCCCCCGTTCGGCTCGCACCAGAACCCCTGAACGGACCTAAAGTCCATGCGAGCTTTAGAACCCTATTAGTTTTAATGGATGCGAACGTTCGAAATTAAAAGTGCTAATTTTAAAGGCTAATATGCATGTTAATGTCATAAAAAGTGTTTGGGGACCTGGGTCCTGCCCCAGGGGACATGTATCAATGCAAAAAGAAGTTTTAAAAACGGACGTTTTTTCAGGAGCAGTGATTTTAATAATGCTTAAATTGAAACAATAAAAGTGTAATATTCCTTTAAATTTCGTACCTGGGGGGTGTCTATAGTATGCATGTGAAGGGGCGCATGTTTCCCGTGTTTAGAACTGTCTCTGCAAAAAGTGTCATTTTTGAAAGTAAAAAAGCTATTTAAAATCACTCGCGGCTAATGTGTATTGACGGCTCCCGTAATACAGAGAACAGTCATTCATTGAAACTCATTCATAAAAAAAAAGTCATTGATAAAAAAAAAAAAAAATGAAAAAAAAAAAGCGTAGGGGTCCCCCCAAATTCAATAACCAGGCCCTTCAGGTCTGGGATGGATATTAAGGGGAACCCCAGCCAAAAAGAAAAAAAAATGGCGTAGGGTCCCCCTCAAAATCCATACCAGACCCTTGAGGTCTGGTATGGATTTTAAGGGGAACCCTAGCCAAAAAAAATGGCATGGGGTCCCCCTCAAAATCCATACCAGACCCTTATCCGAGCACGCAACCTGGCAGGCCGCAGGAAAAGAGGGGGGGACGAGAGCGCCCCCCCCTCCCGCCTGAACCGTACCAGGCCACATGACCTCAACATTGGGAGGATGCTTTGGGGGTCTAAGACCCCTAAAGCACCTTGTCCCCATGTTGATGAGGACAAGGGCCTCTTCCCCACAACCCTGGCCATTGGTTGTGGGGGTCTGCGGGCGGGGGGCTTATCGGAATCTGGAAGCCCCGTTTAACAAGGGGACCCCCAGATCCCACCCCCCCCCCTGTGTGAAATGGTAAGGGGGTACAAAAGTACCCCTACCATTTCACCAAAAAAGTGGCAAAAATGGTAAAAATGACAGGAGACGGTCTTTGACAATTCCTTTATTAAAATCTTCTTTCTTCTTTCTTCATCCTTCGGTTTCTTCATCTTCTCCTTCCGTCATCTTCTTCCATCTTCTTCTTCCTCCGATCCGCTTCTTCTTGCGCTGGTCTTCTCATCCTTCTCGTCCGGCATCTTCTTCCATCGGCATCGGCGTCGGCGTCGGTGTCGGTGTCTGTGTCTCTTCTTGGGCCGCTCCGCGCAATGGGAGGCTCCCGCTGTGTGAGGCTCCGCTCCGTCTGACAGGTCTTTTATAACGGAGGGCACCTGGTGACCCCGCCCCCCTCTGACGTCATGGGGAAAGCCATCATGGAATTCCCCATGACGTCCCTGTGCGTCAGAGGGGGCGGGGTCACCAGGTGCTCTCCGTTATAAAAGACCTGTCAGACGGAGCGGAGCCTCACACAGCGGGAGCCTCCCATTGCGCGGAGCGGCCCAAGAAGAGACACAGACACCGACACCGACGCCGACGGAAGAAGATGCCGGACGAGAAGGACGAGAAGACCAGCGCAAGAAGAAGCGGATCGGAGGAAGAAGAAGATGGAAGTAGATGGAAGAAGATGACGGAAGGAGAAGATGAAGAAACCGAAGGATGAAGAAAGAAGAAAGAAGATTTTAATAAAGGAATTGTCAAAGACCGTCTCCTGTCATTTTTACAATTTTTGCCACTTTTTTGGTGAAATGGTAGGGGTACTTTTGTACCCCCTTACCATTTCACATGGGGGGGGCGGGATCTGGGGGTCCCCTTGTTAAAGGGGGCTTCCAGATTCCGATAAGCCCCCCGCCCGCAGACCCCCACAACCAATGGCCAGGGTTGTGGGGAAGAGGCCCTTGTCCTCATCAACATGGGGACAAGGTGCTTTGGGGGTCTTAGACCCCCAAAGCATCCTCCCAATGTTGAGGGCATGTGGCCTGGTACGGTTCAGGCGGGAGGGGGGGCCGCTCTCGTCCCCCCTCTTTTCCTGTGGCCTGCCAGGTTGCGTGCTCTGATAAGGGTCTGGTATGGATTTTGAGGGGGACCCCACGCCTTTTTTTTTATTTATTTGGCTGGGGTGCCCCTTAATATCCATCCCAGACCTGAAGGGCCTGGTATGGATTTTGAGGGGGACCCTACGCCATTTTTTTTTTTTTTTTTTTGCTAGGGTTCCCCTTAAAATCCATACCAGACCTCAAGGGTCTGGTATGGATTTTGAGGGGGACCCTACGCCATTTTTTTTTTGGCTGGGGTTCCCCTTAATATCCATCCCAGACCTGAAGGGCCTGGTTATTGAATTAGGGGGGACCCCTACGCTTTTTTTATTTATTTATTTTTTTTTTTGAGGTTTGTCAATTTTACTCTTTATTTTTTTTTTCCAAAATGTTTTATTGAAAAAAAGAGGTAAGGTTTACAACATATGTAAGCAAAGTGTTTGCGGCAGTACAACAGATATCACAATAACTGTTAACAGAATTAGCAAGCAATGATTGTCACAGTACATCGTTTGATTTGAATCACTGGTATATACATTTGAAGAGAAACATGAGTTATTCTTACATATGGCCTGTTTGCTGCAAATGTCTATCATATTCCTAGCACATCTTTCTGAACCTGAGTGTGTCTATTCCGCGGGTAGGGTTGGACATTTGCTAGATCTTGAGAAGATAGCCAACTTTAAGTAGTCAGTTGTATCTATAGCCTACATTGCCTAAGTTGGTTACAAAGCAGTGTTTTAGGCGCGTGGAGTTATGTTGTGTGTAGGAGATGATTTATGGTGTAAACCGAAGGAGGGAGGGAAGAAGGGGGGTAGAGGGGGGGAAGAGGAAGAAAGGGGAGAGAAGGGTGGGGGTGAGTTGGGTTTGGGGTACCTCACAGACTCTGCCACCGATCGCGAAGGGTTGGGGTATTCTGGGTAGAGAGATTTAATCTGGTAATATTTGGGTGCATGTTCAGTTAATTTGACAAGGGGCCTCCCTCAATCTTCCCTTGTTTAGGTGAGGGAGGGCACTTGTACTGTGCCTTGATGGGGTCAGTTTTATGAGTGACGTAAAAGATTCGTTAAGAGTTGTCATCATCTCGGGGAGTGTGGTTCATGGTATTTTGGCTCATCAATACTTTGTATTGGTCGGTGGTGCAGAAGTGGGTCCAACAGGCCCATGTGTGTGAAAATTTGGTCGGGAATATAAATGGATAAAGCTGCGCCAAAAAAACAATTAATAACACATAAAAAAAAGAAAAAGGCACAATGACCAACGCGAAAAAAAAATGGGGAATAAAGTGCATACACAACGTGACTACAGAAGAATCCACAGAGCATAATAAATAAAGTCCGTTGAGAACCACATTAGTCCTGATTATGAGTCTTCTTGACTAAAAAGCCTGGTTGTATATAGTGGGCAGACTTGTAGTTTGGTAGCATATGAAACACCGCTGTGATAGGCATGCAAGAATTCTGTGCGATCCCATCCACCTTTTAAATTTTGCGCTTACCAGATGGCTAATATCAAAAAGCACTGCATATGAAGCCTGCAACTTCCCGGGTGGGAGATGGCTGATAGGGTCAATCAGATCTGGGACACCCACTCAGAAGGAAAGGGAACCTCCACAGACTCCGCTCCACTCAGGGACATCCAACTGGTCAACTCAAATATACAAAGAAAGAGGGGCCGCCCATAGCGTGATACTGATAAGCAATTGTTTATTTAAAAGGATTAAAAGCACTTACATAGATAGGATAAAACGAGCACAATAAACACACCGCCGGCCGGCCAGTGTAAACCCGTCCCCCGTTCACGATCTCCGTGGTGGCGTCACTGCGTGCCTTCCCATACGTCGTTTCGTCACAGATGACGTTATCAATGGGGAACGGGCAACGCAGTAACGCACCACCCATATATAGCCCAACCTCCTCCTGAGTTACATGGGGTCAGACAAGCGCAGCCATCTTGAGTATGGGAAACATAGCCCATACCAGATAATGCTGTATAGCGCTAAACAGACAATGTACTCTAGAAGGGAAAGAACCAGTCCTGACTACTTAAAGTCGGAGGTATATATTTAACAGTAAAAACATAAAGAAGAAAATTTATAAAAACAAATAGCCGCAATGGAATCAGTTAGATGACATGACGCTATGTGTGTATGCAAAACTCACCATACCAATTGAGAGTGCTTTAATAATGAAAAAAAGGGGATATAACGTGGAAGTGCTAGTGTAGCATTATAAATAAAAAGAAAGAAAAAATATAATGCATATAAGCAATATAAGATAGTAATATGTGAAGATAGAATATCCATGTATCGTGGTGTCATCTAGGCCCATATGTCATGATCACAGATGGGCATTGAAAATGTGCTCAAAACAAATTAAAATACAAATGACTGTATGTGCAGTGAGCTGAGCCAAAGCTCAGTTAAACAGTGAAAAAAAACTTCTGATACATATATCGATAATCGCGATAGTTACCAACCTCCTTATTAGGGTGTATATGGTGGTAAGTGAAAAATGTGTGAATACAGTTCAAAAAAATATATAAAATGAGAAATGAGATACATGCATATTACACATATATCCATTTAGGGAAACATGCTAAAAACATGCATGTGCTTAAATGTGTCACCCCTACATATATCTCAGGAGGAGTGTACATAAAAGGCAAAAACACCAAAAACAAAAATTAATTCATATTAAAAAAAATTTTTTCATTATTAAAAATAGACGTCACAGTACATTCAGAGGAAAAAATGTACTATAAATAATACCAATACTGAATTGTACCCTAGAAAACAATTTTTTCTTTCATATATTTAAGAATTGTCTACGAAGGCGTTAATGTCGGTGTCTATATTTAACCCATGTGGGGTGTAAGATTTAAGGCGATGGATCCATGCCATTTCAAGTTTAGAGATTTCTCTCACTAGGGAACTCCCCCGCCAGTGGGGTTTAAATTTATCGATCCCAAAAAATAAGGTCCCAGAAGGGTTCTTGTCGTGTACCAGTAGATAGTGTTTGGACACTGAATGTTTGGGGAAACCGCTAATGATGTTAGATATGTGTTCCCCCAAACGTACCTGAAGAGGGCGCTTAGTTCGGCCCACATACTGCAGCCCACAAGGGCACTGCAGCATATATACAACCCCCTTGGAGGAACAAGTTATGCAAGGTTTAATAATGTGATTCCTCCCTGTAGCTGTACACACAAAGGAAGTAGTACGTCTACCCACATTTCTGTTAAGGGAGCAAACCCTGCATTTGCCGCATTTGTAGTACCCCGTAAGCTGATCAAAAAAACCTTTTGTACCGGTCGGGGGGTCTACAACATTAGCTGCAATTTTGTTCCTTAAGGAAGGTACCCCTTTAAAAATCACTTGAGGTATATCAGGCAATAGATCTTTCAAGATGGGGTCACTTTTAACAATATGCCAGTGTTTTTTGACAAGTTGTTTAATACCTCTATGTTGTAGTGAATAAGGAGTGATAAAAGGGACTCCATTCTTGAAACGATCCCTTTGTTTTGGGCCCTTATCGGCCAGTAGGTCTATTCTTTCTAGATCTTGCACGTCATTTCGAGTCTTTGTCAGATCGTCTAATTTATAGCCTTTCTCGACAAATCTCTCTATGAGAACATTTGATTGAGCCAAAAATTCATCATGTTCCGTACAGTTCCTTTTCAGTCTAATAAATTGACTCTTAGGGACCGAAGTAAGCCATGGTGAATGGTGACAGCTCCCTATTGGTATGAATTTCTGTCTGTGGCTTTGAAATGAGTGGATGTCTTAAATCTATTATTTTCTATTCTAATATTAAGATCCAAGAAATGGATAGTATCCTGACTCATTTCATATTTTAGTTCTATACCCCTGGAGTTAACATTTAGGGACTGTATAAATGACTGTAGGTCACTAGCCTGGCCATCCCAAAGGAGGAGGATGTCATCAATATACCGTGCCCACAGGACAAGTTGGGGTATGTCCTGGGCATAGATGACATCCTCCTCCCACTGGGCCATGAATAGGTTAGCCAGGCTAGGGGCATATTTAGCCCCCATAGCCACACCAACAATCTGTAGGTAGAATTGGTTGTTAAACCAGAAGTAGTTGTGTGTGGCTACGTATCTGAGTAAAGACATAATAAAGGCCACCTGATCATTAGAAAGGTGGGGTTCCTGCATTAAATAATTATTGACAGCTTCGAACCCTAATTCATGAGGGATTATAGTGTATAAAGACGTAACGTCCGCCGTCACCATCCACATACCTGGTTTAACAGCAACGTTATCCAGCATGTTTATGACCTGCCTCGAATCCTTAATAAAAGATGGCATCTTGACTACCAGGGGCTGCAAGTAGGAATCAATATATTTACCCACCCGGGACGTCACTGAGTCGATCCCACTGACTATAGGACGCCCGGGTGGGCAAATAGGGTTCTTGTGTAATTTAGGTAGGTAATATAAAGAACAGGGGTTCTTGGGGCTCTAGGGATAAGAAATAATGCTTCTTTTGGATTCAAGATCCCTGTGTTACGGCCTATCTTAATTAGCTTTTCCAAATCCCTAGTAAATTGAATTTTAGGGTCAGAGGATAACTTAATATAAGTGGTCTCATCATCAGCAATCCTATGCATCTCTGTTAGATAGGTTTCCCTGTCTAATATACCACAATGGCCCCCCCCCCTTATCGGCTGGCCGAATGACCAGATCTTTCCTTTCACATAATGAGTCGAGACCTTCCTGTAATGTCGTATTCATTCTGACTTTTTTCGTTTCCATACATTCTAGGTCTCTCAATAAGACGTCTCGGAACACACGAAGTGAGGGTGCCAGACCTCCTGGGGGGTTAAAAAGGGAGGCGTTAGCCAACCCTGAATGAACTACCTGAGGGACCGATAAATTGGTTTGAACAGGTCTATTCGGAAAAGAGTTATTACTCATGTACCTTTTAATATTGAGCCTGCGCACAAATTTGTGTATATCCATATATGTATGGAATTTATTTAAACCTTTTGGGGTGCAAATTTAAGACCCTTATCTAAAATAGCTCGCTCGGAGTCGGACAGAGGTTTGGAACTTAAATTAAAAATGCCTTTCCCAATCACATCCTTGCTCGCTTTAATTGCTCGGGACCGCCTCCCCCCTCTGGTTCCTCTCCTCTTTCGCCCAAACGTTTTTTTCCCTGTGTTGAGCGGGGAAAACCCCAACCATTAGGTAATAAAGGAGGTGGGGGTAAGCTTCCCATTCCACCATCCACATTGGGACCATTGTAAGGGCCCTGTGTGGAGTTAATCAATGGCTGGAACTGCGAAAAAGGATTGGGAATAGATTCCTCATACGGGCCGTTAGCATCGCTAAGAGGAAAAAAGGCATTTCTAACCGGGACCCCATATTCCCAATCGGAACCCCTCCCTGTAGTGTCAAAAAAAGGGGATGGGGGCTCAAGGGTTCTAGCATTGGGTTGTCCCCATCCTCTATGTTGACTCACCTGCGTGGAATTGGCAGGTGGATTGGGATAATGGTCCCACCCTTTGTTGCGGGGAGGATATTGTCCCCCTGCATTGGGCTGGGACTGTGGAGGCGGATATGGATAACCCCCAGTGGGTGCGTACGCTCCATAATTGGATCGCGGCAAGCCACCTGGTAGAAAGTTACCTCGATGAGGTGGTAACCCCCTATTTTTACCACGTCCCCTCCGAGGGGACTGGTGGGAATTGGTCCGCTTAGGTATAGGGGGTTGGCTTGACATGCCCCCACCAGCTCCTATAGGATCCCCCTTTTTTTTTCAAAAGGGAATTGGTTCGCTCTGTGTTGCCCCCCCCACCAGCTCCTATAGGATCTATAGGATTGGTCACCTCCATAATGGGATCATTTTGTTTGGATAACTCATCCAACAATTTTTTTTGCCACTCAAATACAACATTCCCTGTATAGTCAGCCAAGTCTCTGTTGTATTTTTTCTTTTTCTTAGCTCGCTGATCTTTGTCTTCCTTCTCCAGGATTTTTAAGAGACTCTGCGATTTCTCTCTATATTCATTGCTATCCTTAGTGGTGGCCAATTTGATTTGGATATTTTTGATCTCATCATTAATTTGGATAGTTTGATTGTTTTTCTCTCCACAAGGAATTTGAGGAAGGAGATACCTGCTTGGTTAAAATATTTAAACCATTCTTCAAGGTCTAGGTCGCCCTTTTGAGGGGCCACCTCCCACCAAACTTCTTGGGACCATGGAGTACTTGATGTACGTCTCCAGGTACGCAATGTCCCATTTGGTATGGTTTTCTGAGATCATCAGATTTTTCAGACGGATGAAAGTGCCACTCAAATCACTCTCATCCTGTGTATATTTTTCAAATACACCTTCTGTATTCCCTATTTTTTTAGGTCTACCTATTGTCCTGAGTCTCACTGACTTTTTTCATTGAATATATATTTTTGATTTATATATACACCCACAGCCTTAGTTGAGATGGATGTCTTTGAATTTAGAACATCTAGGGTGCTTGATGTAGAAGGTGTATTTGAAAAATATACACAGGATGAGAGTGATTTGAGTGGCACTTTCATCCGTCTGAAAAATCTGATGATCTCAGAAAACCATACCAAATGGGACATTGCGTACCTGGAGACGTACATCAAGTACTCCATGGTCCCAAGAAGTTTGAGGTGGGAGGTGGCCCCTCAAAAGGGCGACCTAGACCTTGAAGAATGGTTTAAATATTTTAACCAAGCAGGTATCTCCTTCCTCAAATTCCTTGTGGAGAGAAAAACAATCAAACTATCCAAATTAGATGATGAGATCAAAAATATCCAAATCAAATTGGCCACCACTAAGGATAGCAATGAATATAGAGAGAAATCGCAGAGTCTCTTAAAAATCCTGGAGAAGGAAGACAAAGATCAGCGAGCTAAGAAAAAGAAAAAATACAACAGAGACTTGGCTGACTGAATGTTGTATTTGAGTGGCAAAAAAAATTGTTGGATGAGTTATCCAAACAAAATGATCCCATTATGGAGGTGACCAATCCTATAGATCCTATAGGAGCTGGTGGGGGCATGTCAAGCCAACCCCCTATACCTAAGCGGACCAATTCCCTTTTGAAAACCCAAACTAATGGGAACAATCAGTTTTACCAGTCCCCTCGGAGGGGACGTGGTAAAAATAGGGGGTTACCACCTCATCGAGGTAACTTTCTACCAGGTGGCTTGCCGCGATCCAATTATGGAGCGTACGCACCCACTGGGGGTTATCCATATCCGCCTCCACAGTCCCAGCCCAATGCAGGGGGACAATATCCTCCCCGCAACAAAGGGTGGGACCATTATCCCAATCCACCTGCCAATTCCACGCAGGTGAGTCAACATAGAGGATGGGGACAACCCAATGCTAGAACCCTTGAGCCCCCATCCCCTTTTTTTGACACTACAGGGAGGGGTTCCGATTGGGAATATGGGGTCCCGGTTAGAAATGCCTTTTTTCCTCTTAGCGATGCTAACGGCCCGTATGAGGAATCTATTCCCAATCCTTTTTCGCAGTTCCAGCCATTGATTAACTCCACACAGGGCCCTTACCATGGTCCCAATGTGGATGGTGGAATGGGAAGCTTACCCCCACCTCCTTTATTACCTAATGGTTGGGGTTTTCCCCGCTCAACACAGGGAAAAAAACGTTTGGGCGAAAGAGGAGAGGAACCAGAGGGGGGAGGCGGTCCCGAGCAATTAAAGCGAGCAAGGATGTGATTGGGAAAGGCATTTTTAATTTAAGTTCCAAACCTCTGTCCGACTCCGAGCGAGCTATTTTAGATAAGGGTCTTAAATTTGCACCCCCAAAAGGTTTAAATAAATTCCATACATATATGGATATACACAAATTTGTGCGCAGGCTCAATATTAAAAGGTACATGAGTAATAACTCATTTCCGAATAGACCTGTTCAAACCAATTTATCGGTCCCTCAGGTAGTTCATTCAGGGTTGGCTAACGCCTCCCTTTTTAACCCCCCAGGAGGTCTGGCACCCTCACTTCGTGTGTTCCGAGACGTCTTATTGAGAGACCTAGAATGTATGGAAACGAAAAAAGTCAGAATGAATACGACATTACAGGAAGGTCTCGACTCATTATGTGAAAGGAAAGATCTGGTCATTCGGCCAGCCGATACGGGGGGGGCCATTGTGGTATTAGACAGGGAAACCTATCTAACAGAGATGCATAGGATTGCTGATGATGAGACCACTTATATTAAGTTATCCTCTGACCCTAAAATTCAATTTACTAGGGATTTGGAAAAGCTAATTAAGATAGGCCGTAACACAGGGATCTTGAATCCAAAAGAAGCATTATTTCTTATCCCTAGAGCCCCAAGAACCCCTGTTCTTTATTACCTACCTAAATTACACAAGAACCCTATTTGCCCACCCGGGCGTCCTATAGTCAGTGGGATCGACTCAGTGACGTCCCGGGTGGGTAAATATATTGATTCCTACTTGCAGCCCCTGGTAGTCAAGATGCCATCTTTTATTAAGGATTCGAGGCAGGTCATAAACATGCTGGATAACGTTGCTGTTAAACCAGGTATGTGGATGGTGACGGCGGACGTTACGTCTTTATACACTATAATCCCTCATGAATTAGGGTTCGAAGCTGTCAATAATTATTTAATGCAGGAACCCCACCTTTCTAATGATTAGGTGGCCTTTATTATGTCTTTACTCAGATACGTAGCCACACACAACTACTTCTGGTTTAACAACCAATTCTACCTACAGATTGTTGGTGTGGCTATGGGGGCTAAATATGCCCCTAGCCTGGCTAACCTATTCATGGCCCAGTGGGAGGAGGATGTCATCTATGCCCAGGACATACCCCAACTTGTCCTGTGGGCACGGTATATTGATGACATCCTCCTCCTTTGGGATGGCCAGGCTAGTGACCTACAGTCATTTATACAGTCCCTAAATGTTAACTCCAGGGGTATAGAACTAAAATATGAAATGAGTCAGGATACTATCCATTTCTTGGATCTTAATATTAGAATAGAAAATAATAGATTTAAGACATCCACTCATTTCAAAGCCACAGACAGAAATTCATTTATACCAATAGGGAGCTGTCACCATTCACCATGGCTTACTTCGGTCCCTAAGAGTCAATTTATTAGACTGAAAAGGAACTGTACGGAACATGATGAATTTTTGGCTCAATCAAATGTTCTCATAGAGAGATTTGTCGAGAAAGGCTATAAATTAGACGATCTGACAAAGACTCGAAATGACGTGCAAGATCTAGAAAGAATAGACCTACTGGCCGATAAGGGCCCAAAACAAAGGGATCGTTTCAAGAATGGAGTCCCTTTTATCACTCCTTATTCACTACAACATAGAGGTATTAAACAACTTGTCAAAAAACACTGGCATATTGTTAAAAGTGACCCCATCTTGAAAGATCTATTGCCTGATATACCTCAAGTGATTTTTAAAGGGGTACCTTCCTTAAGGAACAAAATTGCAGCTAATGTTGTAGACCCCCCGACCGGTACAAAAGGTTTTTTTGATCAGCTTACGGGGTACTACAAATGCGGCAAATGCAGGGTTTGCTCCCTTAACAGAAATGTGGGTAGACGTACTACTTCCTTTGTGTGTACAGCTACAGGGAGGAATCACATTATTAAACCTTGCATAACTTGTTCCTCCAAGGGGGTTGTATATATGCTGCAGTGCCCTTGTGGGCTGCAGTATGTGGGCCGAACTAAGCGCCCTCTCCAGGTACGTTTGGGGGAACACATATCTAACATCATTAGCGGTTTCCCCAAACATTCAGTGTCCAAACACTATCTACTGGTACACGACAAGAACCCTTCTGGGACCTTATTTTTTGGGATCGATAAATTTAAACCCCACTGGCGGGGGAGTTCCCTAGTGAGAGAAATCTCTAAACTTGAAATGGCATGGATCCATCGCCTTAAATCTTACACCCCACATGGGTTAAATATAGACACCGACATTAACGCCTTCGTAGACAATTCTTAAATATATGAAAGAAAAAATTGTTTTCTAGGGTACAATTCAGTATTGGTATTATTTATAGTACATTTTTTCCTCTGAATGTACTGTGACGTCTATTTTTAATAATGAAAAAATTTTTTTTAATATGAATTAATTTTTGTTTTTGGTGTTTTTGCCTTTTATGTACACTCCTCCTGAGATATATGTAGGGGTGACACATTTAAGCACATGCATGTTTTTAGCATGTTTCCCTAAATGGATATATGTGTAATATGCATGTATCTCATTTCTCATTTTATATATTTTTTTGAACTGTATTCACACATTTTTCACTTACCACCATATACACCCTAATAAGGAGGTTGGTAACTATCGCGATTATCGATATATGTATCAGAAGTTTTTTTTCACTGTTTAACTGAGCTTTGGCTCAGCTCACTGCACATACAGTCATTTGTATTTTAATTTGTTTTGAGCACATTTTCAATGCCCATCTGTGATCATGACATATGGGCCTAGATGACACCACGATACATGGATATTCTATCTTCACATATTACTATCTTATATTGCTTATATGCATTATATTTTTTTTTTCTTTTTATTTATAATGCTACACTAGCACTTCCACGTTATATCCCCTTTTTTTCATTATTAAAGCACTCTCAATTGGTATGGTGAGTTTTGCATACACACATAGCGTCATGTCATCTAACTGATTCCATTGCGGCTATTTGTTTTTATAAATTTTCTTCTTTATGTTTTTACTGTTAAATATATACCTCCGACTTTAAGTAGTCAGGACTGGTTCTTTCCCTTCTAGAGTACATTGTCTGTTTAGCGCTATACAGCATTATCTGGTATGGGCTATGTTTCCCATACTCAAGATGGCTGCGCTTGTCTGACCCCATGTAACTCAGGAGGAGGTTGGGCTATATATGGGTGGTGCGTTACTGCGTTGCCCGTTCCCCATTGATAACGTCATCTGTGACGAAACGACGTATGGGAAGGCACGCAGTGACGCCACCACGGAGATCGTGAACGGGGGACGGGTTTACACTGGCCGGCCGGCGGTGTGTTTATTGTGCTCGTTTTATCCTATCTATGTAAGTGCTTTTAATCCTTTTAAATAAACAATTGCTTATCAGTATCACGCTATGGGCGGCCCCTCTTTCTTTGTATATTTGAGTTGACCAGTTGGATGTCCCTGAGTGGAGCGGAGTCTGTGGAGGTTCCCTTTCCTTCTGAGTGGGTGTCCCAGATCTGATTGACCCTATCAGCCATCTCCCACCCGGGAAGTTGCAGACTTCATATGCAGTGCTTTTTGATATTAGCCATCTGGTAAGCGCAAAATTTAAAAGGTGGATGGGATCGCACAGAATTCTTGCATGCCTATCACAGCGGTGTTTCATATGCTACCAAACTACAAGTCTGCCCACTATATACAACCAGGCTTTTTAGTCAAGAAGACTCATAATCAGGACTAATGTGGTTCTCAACGGACTTTATTTATTATGCTCTGTGGATTCTTCTGTAGTCACGTTGTGTATGCACTTTATTCCCCTTTTTTTCGCGTTGGTCATTGTGCCTTTTTCTTTTTTATGTGTTATTAATTGTTGTTTTGGCGCAGCTTTATCCATTTATATATCTTGTGTGTGAGTATCCCACTTTTAGCAGCAGCCTTTTAGGTTAGGGGTTTTTTAACCTTTTCCATTTTTAGCGCGGTTTTTTGTTTTTATTTTTAAGGGCGATGAGTTTTCCTCGGACTACGCATTTATGGGCTTCCCATTGGGTGAGAGGGGCTGTGTCGGGTGTGTCGTTTTCAAGAAAGAAGGTGTCTATGCAGCTACAGACGTCATTAGTGACGTCTTCTGAGGTAAGCAGTGACGAGTCTAGGCGCCAGATGTGTTTGGGGACATGTTTGTCAGGGAGTGTCAGGGTCATTGTAATTGGGTGGTGATCTGAAAGTAGCATTGGTTCAATGGTGGCAGTGGATAGGAAGGGAATGTCTTTCTGGGATAGGAAAAGATAATCAATTCTGGAATACCTGTTATGCGGGGCAGAGAAGAAAGTAAAGTCTTTTACATCAGGGTGGAGGGCACGCCATGTGTCGTGAAGGAGAAGGTCTTGGATCTGTAACCTAATTTGCCGGATAGCTTTGTAAGGCAGGGAGGCCGTACCGGAGGAGGTGTCCAATATTGGAAAGAGGGCCACATTGAAATCACCTCCTAGGATAGTCATTCCAGAGTGAAAATCTGAGAGTAGTCGTGAGATTGATCTAAAAAAGCTTACTTGTGCCGTATTAGGACTGTATATGTTGGCCAGAGTCACAGGCCGTCCCTGGAGTCGGCCCTTAAGAAAGAGGTATCTGCCTTCTGTATCTATAAGAGAGTCTGTGGGTTGCCAGTCAAGATTCTTTGAGATTAAAATCGATACCCCTTTAGTTTTCGCGTGTAAGTTGGTGGCATGATATACTGTTGGAAACACATGGTTCGTAAGTTTGGGGATTTTGTTTGTGCGAAAGTGTGTTTCCTGTAGGAATATTGCGTTTGCTTTCAGCTTATACATCATATCCAGCACTTGACTACGTTTTTCGGGGACGTTTAGACCTTTAGCGTTTAGTGAGATTACTTTAAGCATGGAGGGTTTGTTTGTTGCATGTACGTGCGACATAGTGTGCTGCTGTTTAATCTTAGAGGTGTCAGAGAATAGCGGAGCGTCGGACTGTTGTTTTTGCACGTACGAGCAGGAGGGGTCTTGCCAGTTATGTGGTGGCGGCAGAGGCTGTGAGGTAGAGAGGGGCGGGAGGGGGAGGGCAGATGGGAGGAGAAGGAGTAAGTAGGAATGAGATGGATAGAAAAGAAGAAGAGGGGGAGGAAGAGGAGAGAATGGAGGGGAGGGGAAAGGGAGGATGGGGTACGAGCCTAGGTCTTAGGAGAGGGTGGAGTAGGCGATAGTCCGGAATTAGGGAGGTTGTATGTAACCTACCCTAAGGGTATGAAAGATATCCGGTAAGGTTAGACAGGAACAGTCACGTTCCCGTCTTGTGGGGAGGTGAAGGGTGTCGGAACGGAACAGTCGAGAGGCGGTGTCCTCCGTCCACCGAGGTTCTTTCTGTAGGTTGATAGAGGGAGCCTGTGTCTATGTATGTGAAGTGTAGTAAATGTCGGTCCAAACTCAGGGGATTCAAACATAAGATATTTATTGAGGTCAGTTGTCAGACGTATTTGGATGAACAGCCACATTAACAATTCTGAACTATAAAACATGTTGTGTTAGTATAGAAATCAAGGGAGGGGTACAAAGTCCTCTTTACCCATAACTAATATTCTTTGTACTTCCGATCAAGTGAAGATTGGAGGAAGCTCCAATTACAGCCATTTCAACATTGGTTATAACAGTCCATGTGAACGTAATAGATAGTAGCTTTAATCAAGTCTGTATCAGAAAGCTCTTATTTCTACGTGTGAGTATGGATGGGTAGCGACCTAATTGAGGCCGACTTGGTACCAGAATCTATTTTGCGTAACATCGCATGTGGGTGGGATCAGCCTGGATGTTTAGGGGGTGTATTCAGTATCCCGGATGTTGTAAGGTGAGATAGCCCCGGAATACCTTGTTGTTGGGATGGCAAGGAGCATTAATTAAATGCGGATAAATTGGGAGAGTCCAACTCAATCGTTTATTTGAGCTACAAAAATACATATGAGGTAACGTGCGTGAGGGCCCTCTGATACATTCTAGTTTTTAAACATTTTCAAACCTTTTCAAACATTTTCAAACATTTTAAACCTTTTTGAACATTTCTGTAACCCCCTTCTCAGGGGAGGTATCTGGAGGAGGGGCAAGACTGCACAGAGACCACTGTATAGTGGTTATGTGGGTGGTCTGGAGCTCTGAACTGTTGGAAAAGTTCCCATCAATCAAATCAGGCCTTCCCTGATAGCAGAGGGGCGTTGATGTAATACGGAACCTGTATCTGTATCTCTTTATGGGGTGGGAGTTGGTCCCTGTGCAGCATCACCCCCCCCCCCATCTTCTCAAATGCACCCCCTGTATAGCATCTTAAGCACTAATTACATGCATCAAACCGTAGCTTAGGGTAGTAGAGTGATCATAAGAGTCTAGGAGACCTGTATTCGAGGTGCCTTCTGAAATAGGATATGGGGGGATTAGGAGGGTGAGGGGAGGCAGGGGGGGGAGAGGATGAGGTATGGGGAAGGGAGCAAGAGGGGAAGGGGAGAGTTTAGGGAGGACGGGGTAGGGTACTTGGAGATGGTATTCCATTCTGGAGGGCACATATGTAATTATGAAAGTCTTTAGGTCTCCTGGTTTGGTTTAAGATATTATATTAGGGGGTATGTGTTTGCCCCTGAAAGAATATCATTAACCCTAGAGGCCACTGGTTCTTTTGGAAGGGGCATGCAGGGCGTAAGGGCCTTCTAGGGGAGACAATAGACTTACAGTTTGTCCAGGAATATGTTCATTCGTTCAGACCATACTTCTAGGGGGCGTTGTTGACAGCGGTCAGGGGCACTTGGGGTAGGCCGTTTCTGGAAAAAAGGGGGAAAAGGTTAGCAGTTCTGTGACCTTTTTTGGTCAAGTCCTGTCTTCCTGGGTGGCATGAGTGGTGTTCATAGAAAGGTTTTCGTCTTGATGAGATGCCTTCGGTGGTAAGATGAGTAGAGGAGCATGGGTGGGAAAGTTCAGTCGGATCTTTCATGACGGGCTCTTCTGTGGGCCGGAGACGCGGTTGGGCTGTTGAGCACGGTATTCCGGGTGTCTGAAGCATTGGGATCTCTCGGGGGAGTGGATCTGCGCCTCCTGATGTGAAAGTCATCACGGACTGGGATAGCATCGGTGGAGGCTGATCTTCTCATGGTAGGTGGACGAAGGGTGTTGTACCAATCTGGGATATTGATACGTGGTAGGTTCAGGGTTTCGCAGAAGGCAGGTAGGTCTTCTGGCAGGCGTAGGTTTGCTGTGCGACCTTGGAAGGAAGCCGAGAGGCAGAAGGGGAATTTCCACCTGTACTGGATCCCTTTGGTGCGTAGAAGGTCAAGAAGAGGGCGTAGATCTCTTCTATTTTGAAGGGTAATCGGCGAGAGATCTTGGAATAACTTTATGTCAGCTCCTTGGTAGAGTAGGGAGCGACGGTCTCTGGCTCTGTGGAGAATTTCTTCTTTCAATTTGAAGTTTACCAGACAGCAGATCACATCTCTGGGTGGGTCTGTGTCTCTGCCTCTGGGCCTTAGGGCTCTGTGCAAGCGTTCAAATTCAATGAGCGTTTCAGGTGGTCTGCCTAGAAGATCATTAAATATGGCGACGGTGGCTTTAGCGACTTGTGAGTTTTCAACGGATTCCGGGATTCCTCTCACCCGGATATTGTGGCGGCGTCCACGGTTGTCCAAGTCTTCTAAATGCCTCTGGATATCCCTGAGTTGCGTGGTTTGGGAGTGAGAGGTGGTCTGCAGTTGCTGGATGGCAGTGTCGTGAAGGGTTGCGGTTTCCTCCAGATCATTAACACGTGCTGCCATGGCCTGTACATCTCTCCTGAGATCCGTGATGGCAGATGACAGTGTGGCTTTTATGTCCTCAGCCACAGATCGCAGGTCCTGCATGCATAAGGGCTGTGGGGCACAGGCTGCATTAGCTTATGGTTGGGACATGTGCATGGGCTGTGGGGCACATGCTGCATCTGCTGATGGTTGAGACACGTGCATGGGCTGTGGGGCACAGGCTGCATCTGTTGAAGATTGGGGCAAGTACACTGGCTGTGGGGAACAGGCTGTGTCTGCTAGGGGTTGGAGCTGCGTGTGGCTTCTTCCTGAGGGGCTGAGGCTGGAGGATCGAGCGGCGTTCGAGTAGGCCCGATTAGAAGCCGGGGCCTCGCGTACCTGGGTCCGGAAGATGTCCGGAATATTGCGGCCGATCTGCGTACCGGGTCCTCTAGGGGAGCGGGACCTCGTTAGGGAGGGATCCTTGGAGTTTTTCCCCATGTTCGGCGGTGGATGGCTCGGCTAGTCTTATTGCTGGAACCTCCGTGGACGGGAGCTCAGGGACTAAGCGGCCATTCAGGTCCGGCACCAAACCACGCCCCCCCTGTTTTTTATTAATGAATGACAGTTCTCTGTGTTACAGGTGCCATCAATTCATTAGCCGCGAGTGCTTTTAAATAGCTTTTTTCCTGCAAAAATGGCACTTTTTTGCAGGGAAAGTTCTAAGCACAGGAAACCTGCCCCCCTTCACAGGCCACCTATAGACACCCCTCAGATGTGATACTGCAATGCTGTTCTAACAGCACGCACACACATATCCCCAGAAATAGAGCACATATTGTCAGCAGCACACTGACACGCTGACACTGACTGAAACATAATATGCGAGGCCGCCGGCGTGTACTAAAGCCCCTGAGCTATAATTGGCTACAGGCATCCTGCCTGTAGCCAATTATGGCTCTCCTCGCTGCCGGCTCTGTGATTGGCCAAGCATGCGGGGTCACAGTGCATGCTTGGCCAATCATCAGCCAGCATTGCACTGCGACTAGCGCAATGCATTGCGGGGCCGCTCGCATCACACGAATTTGATGCGAGTGGCCCCAATAGTTCTGGGCTCACCGAGCGAGCGAACACCCGCTGCTCGATTCGAACATGGGTTCGAATCGAACACCGGGCCCATCCCTAGCTATGGCACAATAAGATGCCTAGAGTGAGACTGGAACACCTTCAAAGACCTAAAGAAGCTGGTGGTTTGGCAATGCCAAACCCCTGGCTGTACTACTTAGCAGCACAATTGCAACACCTATGTAAAGGCTTGGATCTCACCAGTGTAGACCTCAATCAGCCTAGTCTAGACTCCTCCCTATGCATTCTGTTATACATGTTAAAGGTGCCTGACTTTTCCACTGGCCTGGAGGCTAAGACTTTTGCCAAATCCAACAGTTTTTTGCCTTACATATGCCCTCATCCAAAAGATTTGTAATAAGGCTAAGCAGCTCCAGCGTGTTACTGGCATTACTCATTTCAGTCCTATATGGCATAATAATCATTATCCTGAGTTAGCCAAATTACAACAGGCCACTAGGTGGCGTAAATGGGGTATAACCCACCTTTACCATATTTTTAAAAACGGGTCCTTATGCTCATTTGAGAAACTAAGCGTGAAATTCTGCCTGCCTAAATCTATGCAATTTTATTATATTTAACTTAAAAATGCTGTAAAGGTGCAGGGCTCAGTGGTAGAGTGGCACCAATCTCCTACACCACTGTTTAATATGATGGCTGAAACCGTTTCCACCAAGGGCTTTATTTCCAGGTGCTTTGGAATGTTACTAACAGACTTCTTAACCTCATTCCCCTTTAAGGTGGGAGAGACATGGGAGAAAGACCTTGACTCTTTAATAGACGACCAATGGGAGGAGGCTCTACAGGCAGTACCCCAATGCTCCCTTAATGTAAAACAAAGGCTTATGCAATTGTACCTATTATTAATGGTTAATTTCACCCCAGATAGACTATTCACAATGGGCGTTTTAGATTCCCCCTTGTGTGGTAAATGTTCCAGGGACAATGAAGAATGTGTTGAATATTATAAATTCTGTGTTTCAGACCTCAATTCCACTAGAACTTAAACCGTGTCTTCTATGCATACTGGATGATTTTCAATTATCAGTCCTCACAAAAGAGGAGGTGGCGAAAGTTCTCTTTCAAGCTCGGAGGGTAATACTTAGAAACTGGAAATCTAGTGACCCTCCTACACATAAAGAATGGTTACAATGCATGGGGAAACCCTTAGTTTGGAGAAATACATCTACCAACATAGGAGGCGCCCCCATAAATTTGGCAACTTATGGGGTCAGAGGTTGGATACCCCAGGTTTGAGCCCGCTGGAGCTGGTGTTAGACTTTTCTTTTATTTTTTCAGAATGTAACTATGAAATCTTCTAATAGATACCAGGGGAAGGGTGGCTTCATTAAAAGTCTTTATTGAGCACTTTGATTTTTCATGTTCGTGTCCCATACTTTAACGGTGTTCACATATTCGTACAAGTTTTTTGCCTGTGCGCAAGTTCTGGTGCAAACCGAACCGGTTCAGCTCACCCCTATTCCCTATCCTCTAAAAGGTGCAATCTCCTGGTAGAAGATTTAGGAGGTTGGGATTTCGGTCCAAGTCAAAGCCACAAGAAACCAACCACAAGTACCGTACCAAAAATGATCACACACACATACCTCTCAACTTTCTGAGATGAAAAGGAGGGACACCTTTTAGTACAAATTATGCAGGCAAATTACATCCATCTTGTCATGGCCCTAGTTAGGTGAACTATGAAGAATAAACATGAAAAAAAATTACTAAATTCACAAGTTTTTTTTCACCAATTATTTTCCTGGTTACAAGGTTTTCAAATAACAGATGCAATAATTTTAGGTTGGATGAAAGGCTTAATGCAGTATAAACATTTGATAGATAAAAAGCATATTTATTTATAGAGGTCTACATATCAGACCAACAAGAGGGACAATGGAGGAGGAGTGATTTGGTTTCACAGTTTCTCCAAAAGATGAACAGTTGGGAGCTATGTGCACAGGTTCCTGAGAACCTCCAAGTTTGGACTGTTAAATGAAATGATCACTCAAGGCAGGTTGTCCTTGAGAAGAATAGTATGCTGGATAAGTGGGACAGTAAGTTCTTGGGGGGACTTATGCAGGCCATATGTTGGTCAAATTCCGAACAAATTTTCTTTCTAAAATCAGAAACTTCATGCGTTTTGTGATTCGATGGTGCCACCATTGATTTTGAAATTCAACCAACCAAGCCTTCAATTTCACCTCATGTTGCTATAGATAATAATTTTTGTGGCTGGGAATCTGATTTTCTTTCCAGGTCATGCACATTTCTTTTTTGATTATATTTCTCGCACGATTTTCCCATTGCTGATTGGAAATTTTTGGAAACATAAACAAATTTCTAAACATGCCCGATCACTCAAATTCGATGGCCGCACGAAGGTCAGTCATTGCTGCAGCCCACTAATGGTGTAAAATTAGAAAGATCATAGTTAGTTATGATTTTCGTAAGAAAATTCTTTTGGAATTCGACCCATGTATGGCCTGCTTTAGAGCTAAAGGATAAGACCATGATCTTATAAGGGGTGCCTACAGAATGTGTAATTAGAGACAGATGATTTGTATTGTGTAAATTTGACAAGCACTTAGAACCCTGTTTTATTATTCACAGCTGGATGTAGTTGTGTTGTTTTGGAGTTGTCAATGTTCCATATTTAGCACGTCAAGCATTCAGTTAAAGATTGGAGCATAACTTGTATTTGAGGTGTATTGAACCAGTATTAGTATAAACACAGGGAGGGCAGCCAAGAAAATTAAGTCTGTCAATTTCAGTGAAACAATCAGTTTCTGATATCCTAGTGATATTACTAAACTCCAAAAACATAATATGTGCAGTGCAATTACATAGTAAATAAACATAAAACATAAGCATAATACAGTAACTCAAATAGCTGATGTGGTAAAAACAGTGTAACACTCAACTGCTTTAGTGAGCAACAGGTGTCCACATCAGTGAGAGTTAATAAGGTAATTAGCCACTTTGACTATTTAAGCTCTTGTCAATTGACGGCTCCCCACCTGCTGAAGAAGCCCATGAGGAGGGTGTAACGCATATGGGTGGGAGCGGCCGTAGCCCGCAACGTCACTATTTACCATTAGTATCAGCGTGGTGAGCTGATTATATGCTTTTTTTTACACATATTTATGTGAGTGTTTTTAATCCCTTGATTCATTTTATAAATACATTCGTAGCGGAGAGCACTATGGTTTCTCCATTTCTATTTTATGGTATGTCATACGGTTGATTGAGACCCAAGATGTGGAGTAGCATGATTCAGGGATGCCATTAAATGAGTGTTCCAGTACTATCTTGAGTGGAGTTCACTAAGGCTATTGTGACTCTGTAGTGGGGTCAGATACTGAAGGTGAGCCAGCACATTATCCAGAGGTGGTGGGCACCGAACACATCGGATGTTATTATAAGAACTGTCACTGTGAGTTTTCACAATGGTGGAACCCTTATATTTGTGACTTTAACACTGTTTTTACCACATCAGCTATTTGAGCTACTGTATTATGCTTGTGTTTTATGTTCATTTAATATGTGATTGCGCTGCACTTATATTTTGCACTTTATGTTTTTGAAGTTGGGTGGACACACTTAAGGTGTTAGCAGCAGTCTTTACTTTGGCCATTTGGAAAACTATAGTACTGATAGTCATTCGCACATATATTTGAGTGATTGTTTGAGCTGATTATATTTACTAAACTCCAGTAACATTTATAACACGTGCACTGATCCTGCCTTCCAAGGGGGCGACTAACACATACCTCCCAAATGTCCCTCCTTTGGAACAAAATTCCTCTGTTTTCCTTTCTTCCTCAGTTGTCCCTATTTTTGGTCTCATGTAGGGATCACTATAAAAAAAGATTATTTAACTGTCAAAAGTATTTTATTTCACAACACCTTTTATATAACCTTAAAGTGATTGTAAAGGATCGTTTTTTATTTTTAAAATAACAAACATGTCATACTTTTCAGTGGCTCTCACGACTCCTCCCCGCATCAGATTACCCCCTAGGAGAAGCGCACTCCCGAGGGGTTTAGCGTGTGGGCGCACTCCTGAGTCCAGCATTTGTGTCCACAGACATGAATGCCAGACTCGGCCCCACCCCCCGGCACCCGGGTCATTGGATTTGATTGACAGCAGCGGGAGCCAAGCGCTGCTATCAATCTATCCAATCAAGAGCCGGGACCCCGTGGAGAGAGGGACAGCGCGTCCCCGCCGAAAAGATGAAGGGGCTCAGGTAAGTAAAACAGGGGGGGCTGGGGGGCCGGTGACTGCCAGGTGTTTTTTCATAGGATGCATTAAGGTGAAAAAACACGAAGGTTTATAACCCCTTTAACATTATTCAAATTGTTGTTTTGAGGAGCCAAAATAAAGGAAAAAAGCAAAAAAAGTTAACCTAACAATTTTTTGAGCATTAATCTTTATGGTTAATTTTACTGGAGGCATGGCAGGGACATGTCATTTGCCTTCATACTTTGTGCAATAATGTGTCCCAAAAAGTTGGGGGGTATGTTAACATACCCAGTAGATAACTAAATTACTTATCAAAAAGGTTGATTTCTAGGACAGGCATGACCCACAGTATGTAATATTACTGTTCTTAACTGTTTTAAAAAGCTTGTTTATATATATGATTTCTAATTATATAAATACATGGAGGAAGACATTTTTTTATGATTTCATATGTAGCCTCTGCTTCTTGCTCTGCAGTGCTCTCTAGTGGCTACGCTATACTGCTTGTTCACAAAATGCAAGTGTAGGAGTTGGCTGACTTGTTGAAGACAATACACTGCCCATGTGACTGACATATTTTAACAGCTCTTGGGTTAGCAGGGATTGCAAATTAATTTTTTGCTCTCTCTAGCATATAAACATCTCCACATATAATACAATAACAATATAATATGTAGTTCTTGAACATACACTATACTTTGCCTTTAGCAGGATGTCTTGGTTGTGCGTAGTGCAATATGTTTATCTCCCTAGTTAGGTCACAGTAGTCCTGTGTTGAATCAGTTCTACACTAGTTCCAAAATATGACTTGTACATACTGTATTGCATGTTGAATTTACACATATTACTATACTTTATATGAACATCAAAGAGATAAAAACAAGGTCGGGTTGCTGATTGTAATTGCACATACCTTATGCCCCATACACATGAGCTGAATTCCGCTCAAGCTTGGCTTGCATACACACGGTCACCTAAATGTTCTCTGAACTTTCGACCGCCAAGAACGCGGTGACGTACAACACTACGACGAGCCGAGAAAATTAAATTCAATGCTTTCGAGCATGCGACAAATTTTTTCCGAGCATGCGTAGGAATTATGCACGTCGGAATTGCTACAGACGTTCGGAATTTCCGATTGAAAATTTTTTCCAACCAAAAACTTTTGCTGGCGGAAATTCAGCCAGCAAAAGTCTGATTGCTCTTCTGAAACTGCACCAATCAGGGTTGGCCAGACACAGACTCATACTGTAGAGAGGATACATCAGTAGACTAACAGAAGTCCCTCCCAAAGATCTTTCCCAGCAGATGCCAAAGAATAGGGAAATATCATGTGACCACACAACAGCTCTGCAGGTAAGGTATTTAGAGAATTAAAAAAGAAAAGAAAAATAAATTTGCATGACATGTATGATTTATGTGAATGACTTATCACTATCACTTTAGGAAGTCCTTTAAAGTGATTGTAAAGTCTTGATTTTTTTTTCTATACAAATAAAAAACATGTTATACTTACCTGCTCTGTTGCAGTGGATTTAAACAGAGCAGCCCAGATCCTCCTCTTTTTGGGTCCTTCTTCTGTGATCCTGGCCCCTCCTTCTAGTTGAGTGCCCCCACAGCAAGCAGCTTGCTATGGGGCACCCAAGCCGAGCCACAGCTCCCTGTGTCCATTCAGACAAGGAGCCCCGACCCAGCCCCACCCCCTCTACCCCTGATTGGCTAGCTGACTTTGATCGACAGCAGCCGGAGCCAATCAGGAGGGAGATTCTCGGCTGGCGGAGACACTCATGGTCATCGCTGGACAGAGATGGGGCTCAGAAAAGTATTAGGGGGGCTGCTGCACACAGAAGGCTTTTTATCTTAATGCATAGACTGCATTAAGATAAAAAAACCTTCTGACTTTACAACAACATTAAATACTTTATGTGATCAATAAACTAATGTTAGAAATAAATGTTTTAAATGTTAATAAAGTACTTTTGGAGATTATATGAATATACTAAGTCCATTCACAAATTATGGAAGCCAGCCAGTAATAAACGTTAAACGTCAAACCTATTTTCTAAAGCATTTAAAAATGAAAAAGCGATGTCAACACAAGACTGGAAAAGACAGGAAAATATAAGATTTAGAAAGAAGCCTTTACTACAATTACAGTATAATTCTGCATTTTATGCTAACTTTAACTTGAGGAATTCAAACCTCTAGAATAACAATAAACAAAGCAACAGGGAATGGAGAGTGAAATTCAAGAGTCCTTACGGATATACATTAAGAGTTCCAATGACTTACAGAGTAAATATCAGGTCGTGTAACACAGTCTCATATATGCATAGAAACGTTTCAACCTTCCATTAGAAAAATTGGACTTTGGCTGACTTTCTAATGGCAAAGAATGGTGCATCTTAAACTTCTATAAACATTCTGTGAGTGGAATAGCCCATCGGACCTTGCTGAACAGAGAATAAACACGGATTGTGTTTATATATTCTGAGTTTGGAGAGGTTGACGTTCCAGAGTTCATCTATCTTTTTCTGCAGGCACGTTAATGTTAGAACAACATAATGATGAAATATTCACCAAGTTTTATTATTCTTGGTAAACTTTGCTGTGGGATCTTTGAGCACTCTCTCACATGGAGTCATACCAAAAGAATTCCTTGTGCGAATATCTCTAACTGATAAACTGAGTTATAGCAATGGGTCAGAGTAGTATAATACTGAAACAATAGCCCGCACAAGTAAGAGCTTAAGTCTAGCTGGGCGGGATGAGTTCAGAAGTTCTTCTAAACTCGTCTTCATCAGTACTGTCAGATAAAAGGAGGCTTATACGAACAACATCTGCTGTACTACAGTATGGTACTGAACGTATGCTAAGTCTGGCCACAATTCTAGCCAGGGGAAGACTGGGAGCTTTTGGCCTGGGGGGCAAACACAAAATTTTCATGGTAGGGACAGTTTTTTTGTGGGTTAAAGAAAATATACTATGCCAGGTGTGTGTGTACAGATTTTTTCACAACTTCCAACATCAGCTTAATTTACAGTTGTTGGCACCAAGCTACATGACATCTCAGAGAAGTAAGGAAAGTTGGTGCTGTAATACTGACTGTGATTCCAGGTCTGAGCACTTATATCATAAAAATCTAACAGGGTTCCAAAGGGTCCCCATCAACATTTGATAATGTTGAACAAATCTTGTGCTGAACTCAAAAAATTGGAGTGATCCTGAGAAGTATGATTGCTCCAGATGCTGTTAAACCCTTGAAACATATTGGATTATTATGATAAAATTAATTCCAGAATTGTATACATTGTGCTTTTGGCACTTTTCTCTTTACAAACGTGGGGGAGATTTACTAAAACTGGTGCACTCAGAATATGGTGCAGCTGTGCATGGTAGCCAATCAGCTTCTAACTCCAGCTTGTCATTTTTTTTTCTTTCTTTTGGGAATCATACTTACCTAGGTGGATGCAGCGTCGGTCTGATGCTGCATCTGTCCCCTGCTGGCTCTAACACAGAGAACCAAGTGATTAAACACTGCCGATTGCTCAGATCTCAGAGCTCCCTGAGCAGAGAGCTGGTGACTGTCAGTCACCAGCCCTCTGCTCTGCCCCCCTACACTCACTGGAGCACTGGGCTGTGGAGGGGGTAGAAGCATCCGGCTCATGCTCCCAGCAGCTTGCTGAGAGGCTGAGCCAGGTGCCGGTCCAGGCATGTGGGCGAATCCCGATCATATAGTCGCAATCTTTTCTGAGCCTGGACCGGATCTGTGTTGGCAGCGGGCTTTAGTAGAACAAACTACACTTCTGTGATCCACAGGAGAACTACAGCCAAAACAAGTACAGCAAGAATTCAGCAGATTTCGGTACATGTGTGCCACTGTCTAACATTGAATGGGCCTGCTGGAGAGCCAGCATTCAATCAGTTTTTTATTAGTTTTTACAAAGGCAACAAAGATACATAGGTACAGGTAAAACAGATTTTTAAAGGCACAAAGCTGAGGAGGAACAAATATCAATCTCAAGGATAGCAATAGTATATTGTGTTCAGCTGCCTGGTTCTGGCACAATGCCCATCCGTGCCTCAAGCTTGTGTGAGAGAGGTGACGATCCCCCCCACGGCACCCCGAAAGGGATCTAACTGTGCCGGGGAAGAGAGCCACTCCCCCAAAAACGTATCATTGAGGAAGCAGAGGGATGGGGAACTGGGCCAGACCCAAGTCATAATAGATCAACAATCAATAGTATTATGTGTTGAACGGTCAAAGCATTGAAACCATCATTGGTGCCCCCAGTGCTCCCCACAGATAGGAGACATGGTCATGTCCTTTAAAAGCAATACAAAGCATAGCAACAAGGGTGTTTTGCCCATGTATCAAACTTGAAATGTATATGAGATAGAACAAAAACGAAACTCAAAAAACAAAAATTATAAAAAGCAAAATAAGAGATAAGCATAGGTCAATAAGGAGAACAGAGGAGACAAAAGAGTGAGGAAGAAAGGGGAGGAGAGGAGGGAGAGAGAGGGAGAGAGAAGAGGGGAAGAGGCAAGAGGAAGTTCTTCAGTGACGGTGCGGGCCTCGCAGCCCTACTCAGTACCCGAGGAAGCGGAGGTGTCTGGCACCAGGGAGATGTATTTAAGCCAGGGCTCCCAGATGGCATCATGTTTGGAAACAGTGTCCAGAAGGATGCTAGTCGTCTTTTCCTGGGCCATTATCCAGGATATTTTTCTTTTAACCAGGGTAAAAGAAACGGAAGGCTGCTTCCAGGAGCGAGCAATGGTTAGTTTAGTACCAAGTAGAATGAACATAATGAGGCGTTGGGTCAGTTTCGGTGTTCCTGGGTGACGGAAGTTAAGAAGAGCGATTTGAGGAGTCTGGGGAATGGGCCTATCTGTAAGTTTCCTAATAACGTGGAAAACCTTATTCCAAAGTCCCCTGAGCTTGGGACAATTCCACCATGTGTGCAGCATCGACCCCACGTGTCCACAATTACGGAAACACAATGGAGATGCGTTTGGGAAAATTTTTGCAATTCGAAGTGGAACGAGATACCACCTCATCAGTACTTTCAAGTTAGTCTCAATTAGAGTTATGTTCAATAAGCCTTTGTAAGCAGAGGTCGATGCTTTGTTCCATTCCCCCAGACTCCAGCTCTGACCCAGGTCCCTTTCCCATTCCCTCATGTAGAGAGTTTTGGAGGTTGTTGAGGCAAGTGTTCGGTAAATCACCGTTATTCCTCCCCGCTGCTCCGTAGCCTGACCACACCACATCTCATACGCCGTAACCGTCAGAGGATTAAGCGTAGAGGACCCCAGGGAACGAATAAAGTGAGAGATCTGGTGGAGTCTGAACTTCTCCGTGGTGGGCATTCCCAGTTTGTTAGAGCAATGGATGGGTGTTAGGGGCCCCATAGAGCTGACAAAATGACCAATTCTGTAAAGCCCTCTATCCAGCCACCATTGAAATGCCTTAATGTCCATGCCCGGGGGAAAAAGAGGGTTTTGAAAGATATGTGAGAGTGGGTGCCAATGTGATAATAAAAGTGAATTTCCTTTAAGCGAATCCCAAAGATTTAGGGAGTGGGATAACGTTGGAGCCATAACAGCAGGTCTAGTTTTGGCAGGGCACCAAAGGAGGAAGTCCAGGGTGTATTGGGGAACAGCCTGCCTCTCCATATGCACCCAGTCAGGGTGTGCTATTTTAGAGTAAATGACAGAGAGTTGAGATAATTGAGCTGCGTGATGATACCAAAGCAGGTTCGGTAATCCGATCCCTCCCTGATCTCTAGTGCGATAGAGGGTCCCCTTAGCCACCCTGTGTCCTTTAGATCCCCAAATAAAATTTATTAGCTTAGATTGAAATTTTCTAATCTGATTCCTAGGAACAGGGATAGGCAGGGACCTAAATAAGTATAAAATGCGTGGCAAAAGTGTCATCTTAACAGCATTAACCCTACCTATCCAGGAGAGTCTAAGGTTATTCCATTGTGCAAGATCGTTGCCTAGTTTGTGAAATAGTGGAGGGAAATTAGCTGCATAGAGACCGTCCATTGAGGCCGTTAGGTTAATTCCTAGGTAAGGGATCGCCCTATCATGCCATTGAAATTGAAAGTTTTCTTTAAGTCGTGAGACCAAGCTAGCGGGCAAATTTATGTTCAAGGCTAGAGATTTTGCATAATTAACCCAGAGGCCAGATATTTTACCAAAATCATTGAGCACCTTGCAGATATTTGGTAGTGAAGTCAAAGGCGAAGTGACAAAAAGCAGCACGTCGTCAGCAAAGAGGGCACATTTATGAGTTTGGGGCCCACAACTCACTCCACTGATATCGGGGTTGTCCCTTATAGCAATGGCTAGGGTCTCAATGACGATGGCAAAAATCAGTGGAGAAAGGGGACAACCCTGCCTCGTACCCTTGCGAATAGGGAAGGAATCTGAGTAAAAGCCTTGCATTCTTATCTTTGCCTCCGGGGTGGCGTATAGGGCCTTAATTATGTTAAGGAAGGAGTGCCCGAAACCCCACCTCTGCAGGATAGGAGTCAGGAAAGACCAGGAGACAGTATAAAAAGCTTTCATGAGATCTAAAGAGAGTAGGAGCCCCGTCTGAGGAGGACCCCCATCCCATCCTGAATGAAGAAGGGAGACAATGTCAATCGCCCTCCTGATTTGATCGGGGCCCTGTCTTCCAGGTATAAAGCCCACCTGGTCCCTATGTATGTAAAGACTGATAAAATTGGAGATCCTGTCCGCTAAAATTTTTGTCAAAATTTTTAGATCATTATTGATCAATGAGATAGGGCGGTAGTTTGAAGGACAACTAGTGTCCTTGCCAGGTTTGGGGATAATTGTAATGAAGGCAGAGTTTAAGGCAGTATCAAGCTGAGATCCCGCTCGTAGTTGATTATAGAATCTAGTTAGATAAGGAGTAAGGGTGGCGGAAAAATGTTTGTAGTACGGGGCAGAAAAACAGTCGGGGCCAGGGGCTGAGTCATTGCGGAGATTTTTAATAACTAGAGTCACTTCGTCAGCTGATATCGAGGATTCCAAGTCAGCCCTGTGTAGGTCTGAGATCTTAGGTATATTTAGTGAGTTGAGAAAGGAGTCCCGAAGGGTAGGTGAATAGACCTTTCCGTCATCACTATATAGGGAGCTATAAAAGTTGTGGAAGACCTCTAGGATCTTTTGAGGGTTTTGTGACAGGGTACCATCACGAAGTCTAATTTTGGGTAAGGTGCGACATTTGATTTTAGGGGTCAGCCTATTAGCTAGGAGAGAACCCGTCTTGTCCGTCTGGTGATAAAACCTACCCCCTACCCAGCGTAGACTTTTTTCCGCAATTGCAGTGAGGGAAAGGTTCAGGGCAGTACGCGCCGGGTCAAGTTTGTTCGCCGTGGTTGGACAGGGATTACGTTTGTGTAGTTTACTTAACAGTTGAAATTCCTTGTCTAATCGTTCAACATCCGTCTTATGAGCCCTACGAATCCTAGAGGCTATTTGGATAATTTTACCCCTAATAAAGGCCTTGTGCGCAGCCCATAATGTAGTGGGGGAAATATTATTGACATCATTTAACAAAAAGTATTCCTGCAGTCCCTTTTCAATTTCAAGAGTGTGAGCGGGATTACTAAGAATAGAGGCATTAAGTCTCCAACAAAACCCTTTACTGGGACCTGACGGCCTGTTCATGGTGAGCAGGAGTATGGAGTGGTCCGACCAGGCAGAGTCTTTAATGACAGACCTACTTACCAGTGGAACGTGGGTAGACAGCATAAAGAAATGATCGATTCTGGCATAGGAGTTGTGGGGGTGAGAAAAGTGCGTGTAGTCTCGCGCACGAGGATTCGTTTCTCTCCACACATCCACCAACCCTTGGTGAAAGATTTGTCGAGCCACATTGAGGCTCTGCCTGGTAGGACGGACGCGGTCCTTGCCCGGAGGTCGGGACTTATCCAGTGCATGTGAGAGAAATAACAGTGTTAGAGTCTCCTCCATATATGGTCAGGCCCTCGGTAAGCGGGTTTAAGGTGTGAAAGAGGCATTTGAAAAATTTTGATTGTCCCCTGTTTGGGGAATAATAAGAGACAAATGAATAGAGTTGTTCATCAATAAAGCCTTTCACCAGCAAGAACCTACCCTCCGGATCCTTAAACTCCGAGAGTAGAGAAAACTGAGTCTTGCTGGAGAAAAAAATGCCCACCCCTTTAGTTTTGTTGTCAGAATTTGCCAGGTAAAATTTGGGAAATTTAGAGTGTATAAAAGAGGGAGTGTATGATTTGGGGAAATGTGTCTCCTGGAGGAATAACACATCTATTTTACGGTCATGGTAGGACTGGAAAATCTTCCGGCGTTTAATGGGAGAATTTAGCCCCTGAACATTATGGGAGGCAATGCACAGGGAGGGGCGAGATGTAGCGTGGTCAGCCATGGAGCAGAACAGAGGGCACAGCTAGTGATTCCCAATCACCTACCTTTATCTCAATGGGAAGCCAGGGGATCAGACGACCAGTATTCTCAGGGAAAGCAGCCTCCATGGTCCGGCCGGAGCACGAGTTCGCACACATCACTAGAAGAAGAAAATCGTTAGTACAAGTAAAAGTGAATAAAGAAGAGAAGGAAAAGATAAGCTTAGGGAGATCTCCAGGTTGGAAGCAAAATAAAATCATCCAGTACTGAAGGAGAGGAGGAGAAAAAAAAAAAGTAAGTAATAAAAAAAAAATAATAAAAAAAAATAAAAAAAAATGATTCAGAAAAAAGTTTTTGCGTCCCCCAGCCAGTGGGGAAGGTCCTGAATCCGAAGACAAAGAAAAATCTGTGACTCCGAGTACAGGAGGAGGTGCAGTGGTACCGCTCCGCTCGCGGTACTCCTAATTGTAGATTTGTATATGCAAAATAAACAGGTAACATCACTATTGGTAACTAGAATAAACAATCAATGAGGGTAAGCTGAATGAAGCTAAAGTACAAAGTCCAACCGGCAGTCCAGGGGAATTAGACACTACTAGATGGTGGGGAGCCATTCAGAGAACTAGGTAGGAGAGGGGGGACTAGGCTCCTAAGTGGAAGTGGCATGTGAAACAGAAGTGGATTACAGAGGATGAAGAAAACTGGAAACTAGGCGACAGGCTGCGAAGAGATCCCATGTGTGGAGGAGAGGGGGAGTTGCAAACCTCAAGAGGTCCGCAAGTATGTGCTACTAGGGGGAGGGTATAGGGGGGTATAACCGTGGCCAATGGGTCAAAGTCAGGGCCTGAGAGACCTGGAAGTCCAGAAAAGTCTTGAGCGTGTCCAAAAGCCGGATAGAAGGGATCTGGTAGGAGAATCGATTACAAATAGTTAGGCAAAGGGTGAGGGATAAAGAGCCAGAGAGATCTGTAGATTTCGTAGATTTCAACAGTGGAAAGTGGGTAGGAGCCTCAGGAGGTCAAAGGAGGTGTGAGTCCAAACGGGCATCAATGCCAAACGTGCCAAGTGGACCCAGTCCCTGTGAAGGGAATGTAGTATAGAAGAGATGTCGATCATTAGCTCAGGGAGGAAGTCCTTCCTTGGCCTTCTTGTGTTTAGGCTTCGACCAAAGTGACGTGAGTGGACTAGATGGGGGAGGTCTCTTAGTTAAGCTGGAGGACGAGGCTTGCATTGGAGATGGTGGATCCATAGAGATGAGGCCTAGTTTCTGAAGTAAATGTTCACCTTCCTGGAAGGAGGAGAATCTGAAGGGCTTGCCATTGTATTCAAACTTCAAACTGAAGGGAAACAGCCACCAGTACTTGATGTTTTTTTGTGCAAGTATCGTCAGTAGAGGTTTCAGCGCCCGCCGTTTCTGGATCGTGTGTGGTGAAATATCTGCGAATATTTGAACTGGGTGTCCCATAATTTGGATTTGTGGGGAGGAACGAGCTTTCCGCATGACTTCTTCTTTGATGTTATAGTAGTGTGGTTTAACCACAACATCTCGGGGTAGGCCATCAGAACGGGGGGGTCCTAGAGCTCTATGAGCCCGGTCAAGCTCCATTTTGTGTGCTCTGACATCAGGAATGAGGAATTTAATGAGAGAGTGCACTGCATCAGGTATGTCTGTAATGGTCTCAGGCAGTCCTCTGATCCTAAAATTAAGCCTTCTGGACCTATTTTCAAGGTCATCAATTTTGGATATGGCGGTGTCTAGCTGGTCATGTAAGTCTTGAATACGATCGGTATTCTGATTGACCCTTGTGATCGTGGAATCCACTCTGTGCTCGACAGTTTCAATGCGGGAGCCTAGCATCTGGAGATCCCTTTTAATGTCAGAAGTTATTCTAGCTGCATTCTGTGCCAACCCCTTATCCAACATTTCTGCAAATTTAGTGAACATCAGGGAGATATCAGGGTGCTGGAGGATGTGAGACTCTACAGCTGTAAGTGTCACAGGCTGACCAGGGGATGCTGCAGTTGAAGGGGACAACAGCATCTCATCCAGAGTGTGATTAATTAGGGATACAGTGGTAGCTGGAGATAAAGGACCCACAGTGGGTAAGGTGTTGGAGGCTGTGCCACATACCTCTTCATGAAGGGTGTTCCGCCATGGGGATGAGGGAGAAGCGCCTGAGGAGATTGCCTCATGCTGCAGCCATTCCGCCGCCATCTTGGAAAAAAGATGAGGACTCTGAGGAGAGTGAATAAGGCTTCTAAGATCCTTTTTTTATTGTCCCAAATAGCTTGGTATTGTGCCTATAAGTTTCCGCAGTAATCTGGTGTCTTTAGGCGTTATGGAGGACAGAGGATGTTCCTCTATGTGGTAAGGGAAGAAGCGCCTGAGGAGATTGCCTCATGTAACGGCCGTTCCGCCGTCAGGTATAGTCTCTGAGGCAGTTCAGACCCTTCCTGGCCTCTCCTCACCATATCAAGCGGTGTCAGAATGTGCCTGCTAGTTCCCCCCGTAATCCGGTGCCGCCGGGTGGTGAGCAGCGTGATGTCACTCCGTGCAGGGAGCGGTGGTGAGCAGCGTGATGTCACTCCGTGCAGGGAGCGGTGAGCGAGCGGAGCGGGACGGAGCTCCGAGATCAGGCGGCCATCTCGGTCGGCTCCGCGCATAAATTACACATCTAACTTGTTGACTACCTATTACACTTTTGAAGGCCCTGGAGCACCAGTGACACTGACGTGGCACTGATGACAGGTGGCACTGATGACACGTGACACTGATGTGGCACTGGTGACAGATGGCACTAGTATGGGGCACTGATGACACGTGACACTGATGACAGATGGCACGTGACACTGACAGATGGCACTAATATGTGGCACTGGTGACAGATGGCACTAATACGTGGCACTGATGACAGATGGCACTAATATGTGGCACTGATGACACGTGACACTGATATGGCCCTGATGACAGATGGCACTGACGACACGTGGCACTGATGACAGATGGCACTTATACGTGGCACTGGGGACACAGATGGGGACAGATGGATGGGGACACAGATGGGGACAGATGGGGAGATAAGTACACAGATGGGGACACAGATGGGGACAGATAGGGACAGATAAGGACACAGATGGGGACAGATGGGGACAGATAAGGACACAGATGGGGACAGATGGGGACACAGATGGGGACACAGGTGGGGACAGGTGATGGATGGGGACACAGATGGGGACAGGTGACGGATGGGGACACAGATGAGGACAGGTGACGGATGGGGACACAGATGGGGACAGGTGACGGATGGGGACACAGATGGGGACAGGTGACGGATGGGGACAGATAAGGACACAGATGGGGACAGGTGACGGATGGGGAGAGATTGCACATTCCGTTTTTTTTTTTTCTTTTTTACTTACGGCGCTGCAGCCGTTGATCTCTCTCTCCCCACACGCTGTCTGTGTGAGGAGAGAGAGCGGCGCTGACAGATGATCTCATATGTTTTCATATGAGATCATCTCTCATTGGACACGCCGATCTCGCTGTAAACGGCCGCTGTGATTGGCCGTTTACAGCGATCTGTGACCGGCTGTGTCCGACACGGCCAGCACAGAACTTCCCCGATGCGCGCTCTCAGGAGCGCGCATTAGGGAAGTAAACAACAGGACGTCCAGGGACGTCCTCCCAACAGAGAGCGTCCGCGCTGCAGCCGTCTTTCGGCTATAGCGCGGGCGCGAAGAGGTTAAAGCAGAAAGATGGCTCAAAAAATAATTGATGCTGCGTTTTTATTATGGGGGGTTTGGGGGGGGGGGGTGTTGGAGTTTTTATGGGTACTACGTTAGCTTCACCTGTGCCTTTACCAAAGTGTAAGTTCACCTTTTCCCAGTCTTTTACAAAAGCCCCATGTTCAATTCCAGATCCCCTGAATAGTACATACCAGTGTTTTCCATTACATATGCAGCTTTTGGGGGGGGGGGGGTGTCTCTCTGCAGAAACTGCCGGCTCCTCAATCCCCCTCCGTCCTGACTGGATGCTACAAGTGTCTGCCACTCCAGCCCATTCACACTGTGGGCCTGCGTAGTGCATTCTTTCCTTCTCTTGCTTTTAGACCCGTTAGTTTAACTTCTATAGCTGGGAAGATACTGGAGAGTTTAGTAAAAGACCACATGGATGTTTTTTTGCTGGAAAAAAATATTTTAAACAACAGACAGTATGGATTCAAGACAGAAGTTTGGATAGAGGGGTGGCGGTGGACGTGGTATACTTGGATTTTGCAAAAGCGTTTGACACAGTTCCCCACACACGGCTCATGTGTAAGGTAAAGTCTATAGGCTATCAGTTTGTAAATGGATAGAAAACTGGCTAAAAGACAAAATTTAGAGAGTAGTGGTTAATGATTCTTACGCTGAATGGTCTAAGGTTATCAGTGGTGTACCCCAAAGTTCAATATTGTTACCCTTACTCTTTAATATCTTTATAAATTATATCGGGCCTGGGATTAAAAGTACTATTTCAGTGTTTGCAGATGACACCAAGCTATGCAGTGGAATAACATCCTTACAGGATGTCTCCAACTTACAAGCCGAACTTGTGCACTTAATTGGGCAACTAAGTGGTAAATTAGGTTTAATGTTGATAAATGCAAAGTTATCCACTTGGGGGCTAAGAATATCCATGCATCATATATACTAGGGGGAATACAACTGGGTGAATGCATAGTGCAGAAGGATCTGGGTGTTCTAATAGATCATATCAGTCAGCTGTGGCAGCTGCAGGGCTCTAATGAGGAAAACTGCTGGGCCTGCATCCCTTTAGACATGTTCCTATTGGAAATATCTCACCTAAAATTATATTTTTGTTGCAGGGTATGCCTGAAATCTGACTTGTATCTTAGTGCAGACTTCTGGGAAAATTGGTGAGCCAATCACACAAGCAGGAAATTATGTTTCTGGGGAGTGGTCAGTACACATTCTGTGTACAGAACAACTCCAGGTAGCCATATTGCTTTGCATTTATAGAACATTACAGCGGCTGAAGATTGAAAAGGATCATTTTTAATAACATTCAATTACAATATGACTTGTATGGCAATTGTACACGTTATATTATTTTTTCTTTATTTGCTTTTTTTTTCCCCAAGTGGTGGGCACTTCAATACTCCATAAAAGGTACAAGGCATTGAAGGCACAATGATGCGATTAAAAATGACATATAAAAATACAAGGGAATGCTCAGCACATTGTTTATTTAAATAAAAGGTATAATATTATCTCCCCCCCCCCCCCCCCAATAAAATGAAGCTTATTACAAGCATAAAAACATAGTCAGCATATCACTGATTTGCGCCAAGCTCACCACCTATAAAAGTTCCTCCAAACAGACCGCCGTGATGAGTCCCGGGATGACGCCAATCGTGTTGCAACCCATCAGCGCGACGCGATTGACGTCATCCCGGGACTCATCACGGCGGTCTGTTTGGAGGAACTTTGATCGGTGGTGAGCTTGGCGCAAATCATGAGTGATATGCTGAATATGTTTTTATGCTTGTAATGAGCTGCATTTTATTGGGGGGGAGATTGTTTATTTAAATAAAAGGTATAACACTATCTCCCCCCCAATAAAATGCAGCTCATTACAAGCATAAAAACATATTCAGCATATCACTCATGATTTGCGCCAAGCTCACCACCGATCAAAGTTCCTCCAAACAGACCGCCGTGATGAGTCCCGGGATGACGTCAATCGCGTCGCGCTGATGGGTTGCGACATGATTGGCGTCATCCCGGGACTCATCACGGCGGTCTGTTTGGAGGAACTTTGATCGGTGGTGAGCTTGGCGCAAATCATGAGTGATATGCTGAATATGTTTTTATGCTTGTAATGAGCTGCATTTTATTGGGGGGGAGATAGTGCTATACCTTTTATTTAAATAAACAATGTGCCAAGCATTCCCTTGTATTTTTATATGTCATTTTTATCGCATCATTGTGCCTTCAATGCCTTGTACCTGTTATGGAGTATTGAAGTGCCCGCCACAACTGAGTGATAAAAGCAAGTGGAAAGGCATCTGAAAGGCGCTGTGTAATAAAACCTCTGGTAAGCAGCACTAACCAGAAGCACTAAGGGGCTCTCGTGAGGTGGACCGGTGAAGGTGTAGCGTTTTAGAGGAGCATGTGGATTCCATCACAGGGGGATTTGATGTTTATATCTTCTCTGCACACCTCTGCTTTGGAGTACTAATAGGACAAATGGTTTTGTTGCTTTCACTATCAATTGCAGTATTTCTATCACTTTTGGTTTCTATAGTTGGACTATTAAGCCCCATACACACGCGCGGATTATCCGAGGACCAGGTCCGTCGGACCATGTCCGTCCTACTTTGTCTGATGTTGGTTTTGCGTACACACGGTCAGACAAAGTTGTCGGAAAATCCGATCATTCTGAACGTGGTGACGTTTGTTGCCTACGACGGGACTACGTAGAGGCTAGTAGCCAATAGCTTTGGTCTTGTAATGTGATCTGAGCATGCGTAGCACTTTCACACGATCGGATTTGGTGTGATCGGACCGTGTTGTCGGCAAATCTTTCCAGCAGGAGATAAGACTTTGTCCGTCGGACAATCCGACGTACACTGTCCGATGGTGCATACACACGGTCTGATTTTTCAACAACATTGTCTGATCGGACAGAATCCATGAAAAAGTCCGACCGTGTGTATGGGGCTTTAGAAGTCAGTTCCATTTGAGCAGGGGTCCCTGTGTCTGCTGTGGAATGGGGGAGTCCCGTCTCATAAACTTATGTTTATTTGTCTTTTTTTTTTTTGCTGATCCGAAAATTGATCCGATCTGTGACTCTGATCCGAGGAACGATCCGATCCGTGGGTTTTTTGATCCGTTGCACCCCTAGTGTTATCACTCTCACACTGATCATTGGAAGTTAAACGTTCTCCGCTACCACCTGATTGTTTCCTCTCCCACCATGTGGGCGCTCCACGATATGTATCTGGGCTCCACTTGCCCATCTAAGGGCCTGGGACCAGCATAGTGGGCGCCACAGAACAGAGGGTAGAATGGACATGTCCTCTGTCCAATCTTGTTCCTGACCCTGAAAGCAATGTGTAGGACGTCACTTCTGGGTCCCCGTTGACCGTTTTCCCAGCCAGCATGGTCGGGAAAGAATGTAATGCAGTGCGATCTGTACTGACTCATTACAGAGAATCTGTCTCCAAAAAATCATCACATAGGAGACTTTTTGTCCCTTGTGTGATGGAAAAAAAAAAAGTTTAGTGAAACCCCCCACCCCCACATATATGCACGTACAAACGTAAATGCATGTGTTGGGGCGCCTATGTATGAAAATGTTGATTGCGATATACATGTTACATATCACCACACACAAACTGCCTCCTAACTTTTTTATCTACCTCCTAGATTCAACGTAAGCCAACTTTTTTTTTTTACAGTCCATTCTGGAAATTAAAATGGTGACACCTCGCACATTTTCACCTGATGGGGAGGAAGTAATGGGATAAGCAACCTCTTTACCATGGAGCTGTCTGTTCTCCTAAACTAAAATGACTGCCAAGGCCACTTGGGACTGAAACTGAAGAAAGATAAAGACCGCAGTACCCCACCAGAGTGTTAAAGTCCAAAATTAATTTATCCCAATAAAAAGTTTAAGCAGCATCTGCGTTTATAGCCAAAGCCTTTGTGCAGCTGAGAGGCAATTCTTTAATCTGGCCTGCAATTAACATAAAACGTATAACAATATATAAAACTATAAAAAAAAAAGTAGGTTCATATACTGTTTATAGGCTTTATTTTTATATATTTGTTAAACTGATGGTTAACATTTTTTTTTTTTTTAACCACTTGCTTACTGGGCACTTAAACCCCCCTCCTATCCAGACAAATTTTCAGCTTTCAGCGCTGTCGCACTTTGAATGACAATTGCGCGGTCATACAACACTGTACCCAAATTACATTTTTATCATTTTTTTCCCCCCAAATAGAGCTTTCTTTTGGTGATATTTGATCACCTGTGCGATTTTTTATTTTTTATTTTTTAAAAAAATGTAAAAGAAAAGAATTAAAAAAAAAAATGTTTTTTTTTTTTATTTGGTTATAAAATTTTAAAAACGGGTAATTTTTGTCCGTCATTGATGTACGCTGATGAGGCGGCAGTGATGGGCACTGATGGGTGGCAGTGATGGGCACTGATGGGTGGCAGTGATGGGCACTGATCGGTTACACTGATAGGCAGCACTTCTAGGTGCCACTGATTGGCACCACTGGTGGGCATTGATAGGAGGCACTTGTGGGCATTTATAGGTGGCACTTGTGGGCATTGATAGGTGGCACTTGTGGGCATTGATAGGTGGCACTTGTGGGCACTGTCATGTGGCATAAATGAGGCATAATTGCCTTTTCCTTTTCAGGACAGATGAGCCGGTGATCTGCTTTTTTTTTCCCCTCCGCTTTCAGCGTGAGGAGAAAAAAAAATGATAACCAAGCTTTTGTTTTGATCATGTGATCAGCTGTCATTGGCTGACAGCTGATCATATGGTAAGGGGCCGAGTCTGGCCCCTTACTCGGATCGGAGATCAGGGCACGCGCAGGGAGCGAGCACAGGGGAGGCCATCATATGACGGCCTACCGGGAATTCAGATCCGCGCTGTGGCCATCATTCGGCCATTTTGCAAAATACTCATCTGTTGGTGAATGGAGAGGGAGGAGAAAAGGGGCACCACCTATCACAGCAGGGAACAAAACAAACTAGACCTGTTAACTGCATTGTAAAGCCTGGTACATACTAATAGTTTTTTTTCAGGTTGAACAAAAAAAAGAAAAACTGACAGCTGTGGTCGGAGCCACTGTACTAACGATCCAACATTAGTACAGCGATCTCCCCTACTGAGCTGCTGTGTGTTTTTTAAATAAAATTGTGTTTGAAAGACAGCTGCGCAAATACAGTGTGGCATAAAATATTGCAACAACCGCCATTTTATTCCTTTAATAATAGCATGCAATGCTAAGCAGCGGTTTCCAAAGTGAGCAAAATCCTTTCTTGTATTAAGAGAGGTATGGACTCCAGAGAGAGAGATATCATTTTGCCCCTGTACAAATCTTTAGTAAGACCTCATCTGGAATATGCAGTTCAGTTTTGGGCACCAGTTCTCAAAAAAGATATCGAGGAACTGGAGAAAGTGCAGAGAAGGGCAACCAAACTCATGGGAGGCATGGAGGAGCTATGAGGAAAGAGTAGAGGAACTGAATGTATTCTCTTGAGAAGAGGAGATTAAAGTGGACCTTCAGTCATTTTTTCAACTTTCCATCTATTAAATCTTCTGCCCTTGTTGTTTTAACTTTGGATAGTAAAACATTTTTTTTCTGCCAGTTAATACCTTATACAGCCCACTTCATATATCTTGTCTGATAAAAAGCCTAGGCTTATGACATCATGCACAGCTCTCTCTCTCACTCTCCTAAGAGTTTGCCAGGAAGGGGGGAGGGATGAGTCATAAGAGGGCCAATCACAGCTGCAGAGCTGGAGGTGTGCCTCTGTGTGTCTGGGTGAATCCAGGAAGTGAACAGGCAGCAGCTTCAGCTGCCCACAGTTAAAATGGATGCAGCCAGACTCAGTGGAGGGAGATTTCCTCAGCATATTTGGCAAGTACAGAATCACAGCATATATAAAATAATATGCAAAGTTGTTGAAGGGG
>CM053036.1:76081303-76144663 GCA_028564925.1 Lithobates sylvaticus
GTACTTGGAGCACAGCAGTCACACGTGTTGCAAAGCATTTTTTTAAAAAATTGTAATTACCCGCCCCTGTTAAACAGGGGCTGAAAAATTGTGCCTTAGGCACTGGTGCTGGTGCCACAACACTGCAACCCCTCACAGATACTGTACTTGGAGCACAGCAGTCACACGTGTTGCGAAGCATTTTTTTAAAAAATTGTAATTACCCGCCCCTGTTAAACAGGGGCTGAAAAATTGTGCCTTAGGCACTGGTGCTGGTGCCACAACACTGCAACCCCTCACAGATACTGTACTTGGAGCACAGCAGTCACACGTGTTGCGAAGCATTTTTTAAAAAAATTGTAATTACCCGCCCCTGTTAAACAGGGGCTGAAAAATTGTGCCTTAGGCACTGGTGCTGGTGCCACAACACTGCAACCCCTCACAGATACTGTACTTGGAGCACAGCAGTCACACGTGTTGCGAAGCATTTTTTTATAAAAATTGTATGTACACGCCCCTGTTAAACAGGGGCTGAAAAATTGTGCCTTAGGCACTGGTGTGGTGGCATGGATCATTGAGGAGGAGGAAGAGGATAGTCAGTGAACATAAGAGGACAGTCACTCAGCATCAGCATAGGCAGTCTTGAAGGGATGTGATATTAAAAATTATTCGGTTATATCCGCCTCAGGTGCCTGGTAGCTGGTGGTGATCCAAGACTGATTCATTTTGATGAAGGTCAGTCGATCAACCGAGGCGGTGGACAGGCGCACCCTATGATCGGTGACAAATCCTCCAGCAGCACTGAATGTGCGTTCGGAAAGAACGCTGGAGGCAGGACAGGCCAGTAGCTCAATTGCATACTGTGCAAGCTCTGGCCAGTGATCCATCCTCAGGACCCAGTAAGCCAGAGGATTTTCGGTGGGAAAGGTGTCCAAGTCTGACCTTGCCCCAAGGTATTCCTGCACCATGTATATCAGACGCTGGCGATGGTTGCTGGAACCGATCATACCTTGGGGCTGCGGACTAAAAAGTTGTCTGAACGCATCGGTCAGACGTCCACCTTCCCCACCGCTCCTTCTGCTACTGACCGAAGCCTCAGTAACTCGTCGCCCAGGACCAGGAGTTTGTAGCCTCCCAGTTTCTGGGAACACGTTGCACAGACCTTTCTGCAAGGCCTCCCTGAGATGTCTCATCCTCTGCTCCCTCTGCGACGGCAAGATAAGGTCCGCAACCTTACCCTTGTACCGCGGATCAAGGAGAGTGGCCAGCCAGTAATGGTCCCTCTCCTTGATCCGAAGAACACGAGGATCCTTCCGCAGGCTTTGCAGGATCAGGGAGGCCATGCAGCGTAGGTTAGCTGAGGCATTCGGTCCGGAGTCTTCTGGGTCACTGAGGATGACATGATCGCCAGCCACCTCCTCCCAGCCACGTACAAGTCCACTGGTTTGTTGGGACTGTACATCATCCCTAAAAGACTGCTGCTGCTGATGCTGAGTGCCAGGCTCCACCTCCATGCTCACACAAATCCTCCTCCTCCTCCTCCTCCTCCTCCTCCTCATCCTCTTCCTGTGTGATGGGTGGGACAGAAGGAACACTGTCCGGATAAAGGGGGCCTTGAGAGGCAAGGAAGTCCTCCTCTTCCTGCCTCTGTTCTGTCTCAAGTGCCCTGTCCATTATCCCACGCAGCGTATGCTCCAACAGGTGGACAAGAGGGACAGTGTCACTGATGCATGCACTGTCACTGCTCACCATCCTCGTGGCCTCCTCAAATGGTGAGAGGACAGTGCATGCATCCCTGATCATGCTCCACTGACGTGGGAAAAAAAAACCAAGCTCCCCTGACCCTGTCCTGGTGCCGTAGTCGCAAAGGTACTCATTGATGGCCCTCTGCTGCGTGTGCAGTCGCTGCAGCATGGCCAACGTTGAGTTCCACCTGGTGGGCATGTCACATATTAGGCGGTTCTTGGGCAGGTTCAGCTCCTTTTGCAGCTCAGTCAGCCGAGCACTGGCATTATAAGATCGGCGGAAATGCACACAGACTTTCCTGGCCTGCCTCAGGACATCCTGTAAGTCTGGGAACCTGCCCAAGAACCGCTGCACCACCAGGTTGAGGACGTGAGCCATGCAGGGCACATGGGTGAGCTGCCCCTGTCGCAGGGCGGAGAGGAGGTTGGTGCCATTGTCAGAAACGACCATTCCTGGCTTAAGCTGACGTGGCGTCAACTACCTCTCGGCCTGCCCCTGCAGAGCTGCCAGAACCTCTGGCCCAGTGTGGCTCCTGTCCCCCAAACACACCAGCGCAAGCACGGCATGGCATCTTTTTGCCTGCGTACTTGTGTAGCCCCTTGTACGCCTACGGAGCACCGCTGGTTCCAAGGACAGAGCACTGGAGGAAGAAGAAGAGGAGGGGGTGGAGGAGAGAGGTGTGTCACAACCAGTAGCAGTAGTAGCGTTTTGGAGGCGTGGTGGCGGAACAACCTCCAACACTACTGCACCTTGTCCTGCATCCCTCCCAGCTGCCAATAGAGTGACCCAATGGGCCGTGAAAGAAAGGTACCGTCCCTGTCCATGGCTGCTGGACCATGAGTCAGCGGTAATATGCACCTTACCGCTGACCGCCCTGTCCAGCGAGGCATGGACATTGCCCTCCACATGCCGGTAGAGAGACGGAATCGCCTTCCGTGAGAAAAAGTGGCGTTTGGGAACCTGCCACTGAGGAACCGCACATTGAACAAACTCACGGAAGGGGGCCGAGTCTACCAACTGAAAAGGCAGCAGTTGAAGTGCTAGCAATTTAGCCAGGCTAGCATTCAACCGCTGGGCATGTGGATGGCTGGGAGTGTACTTCTTTCTACGGTCCAGCAGCTGGGGCAGGGAAATTTGCCTGCTGCAATCGGACGTCGGTGTACTGCAAGTACTTGGTTGTGACACACCTAATTCTACACCTTCAGTCCTCTCAGAGCAGCTTTCAGAGAGGACTGAAGGTGTAGTGGGGATGGAGATCCCAGCTGAGGAGGAGCAAGGAGAGGTCCGCTTAGTTCTTTGGTGTGGGTCTTTTATGTGTGCCTGCCACGAGCTGCATGGCAGGTCGCCATATGTCTGGTCATGCTTGTGGTGCCCAAGCGGCTGATGTTTTGGCCACGCGAGATACGCTTGAGACAAATATTGCAAATAGCAGTGGTGCGATCTGATGCACTCGTCTCAAAAAAGGCCCACACCAAAGAACTTTTCTGATAACGTGCAGAGGCAGCGCCCTGCACAGGCGGAGCTCTGCGGTGTTGTACAGTTGCTGTGCTGGCCTCTACCTGGCCTCCAGGGGGCATCCTGCCTCGTTGGACATGTGACGCCGCATCCTCCTCCTCCTCGTCCTCCTCCTCATCCTCTCTCCCTTCAGGCACCCACGTGGAGTCAGTGACCTCATCATCCCCTCCCTCTTCACCACTAGAGCAAACCTGGCAGTAAGCTGCAGCTGGTGGAACAGTACTGCCAGATTCCTCAAGCTGGGTATCATCATCCGAGCCTTCGAATCGTTGGGCATCCTCCTGGAGCATGCACCCAACACTGTGCTCAAAGAGTTCGGGGGACTCCTCAGGAGGACATGGTGGGTCTAGGGAAGGGGTGGCTGATGATGCTCTGCCAGTACCCTGAGCCTGGGTGAGAGAGGATGAGGAGGATGAGGAGGGCTTGGTCATCCATTCTACCAAGCCTTCAGCATGATGCGGCTCCACATGTCCAGCTGCCGAAAACAAAGACGCGCGTGTCCCATGGCCACGTGCTGATGACGATGCACGACCACGTCCACGGCCACGGCCACGTCCACTAGAAACAGAGCCTGCCTGCCCTGTGTTCTTGGCTCTGCACGCTCTGCCTCCCCTTGGCGGTCTTCCAGCCATTGTAGTCGGTAGTCCTGTGGGTGCTGCTGAGAAGAATATATAGGAGCTCTGTGTGATGCCACTAACACACTAGAAGTCCTATGGGTGCTTCTGCAAAGAAAATAGAGGAGCTCTGTGTGATGCCACTAACACACTAGAAGTCCTATGGGTGCTGCTGAGAAAAAAATATAGGAGCTCTGTGTGATGCCACTAACACACTAGAAGTCCTATGGGTGCTTCTGCAAAGAAAATAGAGGAGCTCTGTGTGATGCCACTAACACACTAGAAGTCCTGTGGGTGCTTCTGCAAAGAAAATAGAGGAGCTCTGTGTGATGCCACTAACACACTAGAAGTCCTGTGGGTGCTGCTGAGAAGAGAATATAGGAGCTCTGTGTGATGCCACTAACACACTAGAAGTCCTATGGGTGCTTCTGCAAAGAAAATAGAGGAGCTCTGTGTGATGCCACTAACACACTAGAAGTCCTATGGGTGCTTCTGCAAAGAAAATAGAGGAGCTCTGTGTGATGCCACTAACACACTAGAAGTCCTGTGGGTGCTTCTGCAAAGAAAATAGAGGAGCTCTGTGTGATGCCACTAACACACTAGAAGTCCTGTGGGTGCTGCTGAGAAGAAAATAGAAGAGCTCTGTGTGATGCCACTAACACACTAGAAGTCCTATGGGTGCTTCTGGGAAGAAAATATAGGTCTGTGTGATGGGACTAACACACTTCAAGTCCTATAGGTGCTTCTGGGAACAAAATATATGATCTCTGTGTGATGGGACTAACACACTTCAAGTCCTATAGGTGCTTCTGGGAACAAAATATATGATCTCTGTGTGATGGGACTAACACACTTCAAGTCCTATAGGTGCTTCTGGGAACAAAATATATGATCTCTGTGTGATGGGACTAACACACTTCAAGTCCTATAGGTGCTTCTGGAACAAAATATATGATCTCTGTGTGATGGGACTAACACACTTCAAGTCCTATAGGTGCTTCTGGGAACAAAATATATGATCTCTGTGTGATGGGACTAACACACTTCAAGTCCTATAGGTGCTTCTGGGAACAAAGTATATGATCTCTGTGTGATGGGACTAACACACTTCAAGTCCTATAGGTGCTTCTGGGAACAAAATATATGATCTCTGTGTGATGGGACTAACACACTTCAAGTCCTATAGGTGCTTCTGGGAACAAAATATATGATCTCTGTGTGATGGGACTAACACACTTCAAGTCCTATAGGTGCTTCTGGGAACAAAATATATGATCTCTGTGTGATGGGACTAACACACTTCAAGTCCTATAGGTGCTTCTGGGAACAAAATATATGATCTCTGTGTGATGGGACTAACACACTTCAAGTCCTATAGGTGCTTCTGGGAACAAAATATATGATCTCTGTGTGATGGGACTAACACACTTCAAGTCCTATAGGTGCTTCTGGGAAGAAAATATAGGTCTGTGTGATGGGACTAACACACTTCAAGTCCTATAGGTGCTTCTGGGAACAAAATATATGATCTCTGTGTGATGGGACTAACACACTTCAAGTCCTATAGGTGCTTCTGGGAAGAAAATATAGGAGCTCTGCCTGCCTGCCACGAACACACTACAGTCCTATAGGTGCTTCTGGGAACAAAATATAGGAGCTCTGCCTGCCTGCCAGGAACACACTACAAGTCCTATAGGTGCTTCTGGGAACAAAATATAGGAGCGCTGCCTGCCTGCCACGAACACACTACAAGTCCTATAGGTGCTTCTGGGAACAAAATATAGGAGCTCTGCCTGCCTGCCACGAACACACTACAAGTCCTATAGGTGCTTCTGGAACAAAATATAGGAGCTCTGCCTGCCTGCCACGAACACACTACAAGTCCTATAGGTGCTTCTGGGAACAAAATATAGGAGCTCTACCTGCCTGCCACGAACACACTACAAGCCCCTCTTTCTAAATCAATCTTTGTAAATGAATCTATCTAACTCAATCTCTCTAAGTAAATCTCTCTAACTAACTAAATCCAGCAGAGTGTCACAGATCTATCCTGCTCTATCTACGCCGGAACAGCATGTGACCGGCGCAGACGGCGTGGCGGCCTTTTATAGGGGGGGGCGTGTACTAAAGCCCCTGAGCTGTAATTGGCTACAGGCGTCCTGCCTGTAGCCAATTATGGCTCTTCGAGTTTCCGGGGCTGTGATTGGCCAAGCATGCGGGGTCACAGTGCATGCTTGGCCAATCATCAGCCAGCAATGCACTGCGCCGGCCGCGCCGGCCGCAATGCATTGCGGGGCCGCGGGCATCACACGAACGTGATGCGAGCGGCCAAAATAGTTCTGGGCTCGCCGAGCGAGCGAACGCCCGATGCTCGATGCGAACGTGGGTTCGCATCGAGCACCGGGCCCATCCCTAGTGACAGCCCATCTGGGACATCACCTCGCCAAGTAAGCAGTAATGGCATGGGGTGGGCATGGTCAGAAGGGCAGAGGGAGTGATGCAGTGTTGTGGTGCCCACCCTCTCCTCCACGCTCTATTCCCTGTGCCGGGATCCGGCATTGTGCTGTACGCGGGTCAGCACCCTCCATCGGCTGTGCCCCTCTAAATGCCCTGCTGGTAGTTCTGCCTCTGGCATGGGCTCAAGGGGCAGCTGCTTTGGGCCCCACAACAATGACTGGGCCCGGGGCAGCTGCCCCTTTTACCCCATGTTAAAGACAGCCTTGCCTGATTGCATCAATGGAAACACAACTTTGTGCCTAACAACTTGTACATTTTAGCAGTTTGATCCCTTTCTGAAATGTTTGCACTTTTTAGGCTGGCTTGGAGCAAAGAAGTATAAATGTACTTCAGTAATCTGGAGAACCAACTTGCCTATAAGGGCTCATGCACACTGCAGCTCAAAGAAGTAGCTACAGGCTTTTGAGCTCTTTTTTGCCTAGAAACACCCCTCCATATTAGCTAATGTGTCCATGCACACTTTGGCTTTTTCAGGGTTTTCAGGCGTATGCTCCTAAAGGCAGAAAAAAACTCCCACTAAACTCACAATTTTTAGTGGAGCTAGTGTCCCAAAGAGCTCAAAGAAGCTTGAAAACTTGCGAAAACATTTGTTCCAGATTTTTGTTATGTTTATACAGTGATTAGGAAAATACTATCTAGGAGGGTTTGTGAAAAAAACACTTTATGCTCAAAAAAGATCAAAAGAGCCTGATGGAGCTTGAAGAAGCTCAATAAAAAAGTGCACAAGAGCACAAAAAAGCACAAGCTTCTTCAAGCTGAAATAAAAGTGCAAATGCCTGTGAAAGCAGCTTTTTTTTTTTGAGCTGCAGTGTGCATGAGCCCTAAAGTGTAAAAGAAAGGGAGCAGTACAACAACTGCAACCCCTACGGGGGCATGGCTACACTAGATTGTGTGGACTGCCTTTTTTTTGTCTGATGAAGAAAGCTATTTGTGTTTGTGCTGTTTTTGGAAAATAAAGACTCTTTGCATTTTCAAATTCAGCTGGCTGGTGATCGAGAACCTAGAATATCACAACTGATATAAACTGAACTGAAGACGGATGCGTAAACTGATGTAAAAGGAATTAGTTGCATTTTTTTTTTTTTATACATTTTTGCAACAGAACTGACAAAGCATCCAAGTCACAAAATCAGTACAGTTATGAAGGAAATGCTAAAAACATGATCTGTCAGTGATACATAAGAACTGGAGGAGCAAAATACTGGAATTAAAGGTTATAATACATAAGAGGTCCATTTCAGTCTTTGTCAAGGTATTCTCATACCTAGTCCCTTAGCACTGCCGTTTGTTCACATTCCTAGATTTACGCACCTTTCTCAACTTCTTCATTAGCTTTCCATAGGACACAAATATAAGCATCAGAGGTAGCACAAAACATGTTACAAGGAAGGTAACAATGTAGGTTTGGTCTTTCACTTTTCCTGAATACCTGGCATAGAAAATAAACAAAAAAAACACAATTAGTCATTACAAAAATACAATGTTGTCAGTCTAACAATGAACGCACTTACAGGAAGGGAGAGTGCTGCTGCTTTCTGTCCAGTTATATATAATCAATACCTCTGCCTCACATAAAAATCATGGCTAATTGCTGGAAGTAGCACAGAACAAGCAGACCAGATGGACCCCGAAACAGGTAATTATTCATCTGCTCCTTTTAGCTTTAAAGATAGCAGGCAGCAAAGGGGACAGTATATGACTTTAGGTCTGATTTAAAGGGTAAAGAAAAGAAAAACTGCTGGAAACATTTACTGCAGCATTCTATTAATTCTCCTCCACTGTGGAGTCATAGATCTACTAGAAAAGGAGGAGAAAAGTTCAAACAGTATAACAGTGTAATAATATCAAAACTTTACAAATATAGTGTAGTTATTCTAGAATGGGAAGAACGGAAGAGGTTGTGTCTCAGATTGCTAAAGAAAAAAGTACATTTAGATGTTCTGAACTAGAATTTAGCTAAAAGAACAAACCGGGATGATCACTGTTCCAGAAAAAAAAGTAAGAAAAAGTAAAATGGAAGAAATAGAAAAATATATGATGCAGTATTGATTTAGACCTCCAGCATTACGTCTAAATGTAGAGCACCAACAGTTCAAAGTAATATCCCAGATAGCAAGCAATTGTGCTTCACGTTTGAAAATGACTTGCTAAGCTATTACTAGACTTGCCAGGCTTCACACATTAGTTGCACAATTGCAGCAAGTCCGCATTGCATGACTCCAGAACAACATTCTTTGCAAACATTCTACAAGTCTGCTGCAAGTTTTGGTTCAGTTATGTTGTGCAATAGTCATCCCACCACAGGGGTCACTGTGGCTGAATTTTCATACTGTAGACTTGCAGAGCTCTTGGTGTAGACTCACCACTGCAACTTTGCTCTTGCTAGAGACGTGCCATGCAAATTTGCTACAAATTGGAAAAGTGTCAACTAAAACTTGTGCTTAAAGTGCTCTGCAAGTGTGCAACTTGGCAGTCAAAATGTGCATCACGTTAACAGACTTACAATTTACACTGCCACAAATTTGTGGCAGATTATCCTTGCTATCTGAAATGCCAAACCCCTCTGGAGCAGATCAACCCTTATCCTGCTTCTTTACAGTTTTCTCTATTGGTTGGAGATTTGTACAACCAGATACATTCCCACAAGTCACACAAGACAGTGGCACACTTAGCATGCCTGTCATCTGGAGAAAAACATTTCAAACATTGCTCCCAAACATCAAAATAATTTTTAGTAATAACCGTGAATTTAAACATCATGCAAAATGGGAGGCAGAAATAGCTGGTGGGAGGTTGACTGGAACAGTTGTAGGTTTGGTTGCAACTTTGTGCAGAGATACTGATCATAGCATATCAATGCACCTGACATACAAAAGCTCGGAGACACTATGTCCCACATAGTTTCCAACATTTGAAAATAGTTTGCAGGGATACCTTGAAGATATCATGATCACCCGCTGATCCCCTGGAGGCATGACCAATAGAGTGGGTGTTGTTTAAAGCCGGGTTCAAACTGGTATGACACGACAGTCGTATGACAGTGGATCCGACTTTGCCCTGCGACTTAAAGTCTGACATCCATCCGACTTCAATGAACAGGGATCTGACTTTTATCCCCGACAATACTAGGCACTGTGTCTGGTATGAATCTTTAGGAGGAAAAAAAAGGCATGGGTTCCCCTCCAAGACCATACCAGGCCCTTCGGTCTGATATGGAAACCAAAAAAACTGGAAAAATGGCGCGGGGTCCCCCAAAATCCATACCAGACCCTTATCCGAGCACACAACCCAGGAAAGGGGGTGGGGACAAGTGAGTGCCCCCCCTCCCGAACCATACCCGGCCGCATGCCCTCAACATGGGGGGGTTGGTGCTGCACCCCTCCCCACCCCAAAGCACCTTGCCCCTATATTGATGGGGACAAGGGCCTCTTCCCGACAACCCTGAGCGTATGTTGTCGGGGTCTGTGGGCAGGGTGCTTATTGGAATCTGGAAGCCTCCTTTAATAAGGGGGCCCCTAGAACCCAGCCTCCCACCCTATGTGAATGAGTATGGGGTATAAAACGCAGTACACAGGTATTTAAAGAAATTTATTAAGGCAGCTCCGGCGTCTCTTCCGATTTCATTTCCCCTCTCCGGCTCTTCTCTCTTCTCTGCTGATGTCTTCTGCTTCTGCCAGTTCTTCTCCCCTCTCCGGTTATTCTCCCTCTGTCCGCTGTCTTCTGCCTCTGACGGATCTTCTCTGCTGTCTTCTCCCTCTGTTCTTCCTCCGATATTGTCTCAATGCTCTCTCCTGTTGTAATGCTGGGTGAACGGTGTGCCGCTACTTATATTGGCATGGGGCTGGGTCAGCAGGTGACGTCACCCGGAGGCCCCGCCCCTTATGACAACATCGCCAGGGGCATGATGGGGGTCCATAACAGACCATGGCAGTACCAATCTTAATGCTCCGATTCCTAAATTTAAAATAGACTACCATTTTTCTCAGTGGCTGTCATCCTTCCAAATTTCCCATTGTAGCTAGGTAGCCTATAATTTTGTAGGACAAGACATGTGGAAAAAAAAAAATTATATATATATATAGTTTGCAAAGTGGTAGTTTTTGAACATAATAATTCTGACATCATAGTTTAATTAAGAGAACCCTGTTCATCCCATACTTTGACTATGGCGTTACGCTGATAACAAAAGACATGAGCCGGCTCTCAGCCTCTGGTCATCAAGTTATAATTTGATAACAAATAGAAAGATGGGGCAATGCATTATGCACAACATTAGATTAGAAATATAATTATATAGGATGTGTGTCCGCAGTTGCTAAATATCAGGCTTGTTACAAGAAGCGTAGGCCTCCCGGGAAATTGAGCTGCAACAAATGTAATGCTTCAGCCTCACATTGCTGACAAGTTTACAAAGTAGTAAGTAATACAAAAGTTTTATAAAGTATTAATACTAGTAAGGTCATTGTGCATCTGTTGCAGCAAGAAACCAAACCAACTAATACTGAATATGTAATATTTCTTAGAAAAATATTCAAGAATCCTGGCATGAACAGTGCAGAGTCTTCCATAAATGCATTCCATTGTATGTCAAAGAAAAAGGATTCATGAAAAATAGAGTAAAAAAAAGCGAAGCAGGCCATAACAACTAATCAAATTCTATAGTTTACTTTCCCACTTGTTTCTGGACTGTACTGATTAGTATGGGCTACTTCTTTAGGATCTTTAACATGAGTGTAGAACTCTACCTATTCTGATTCAATCTGCCACTGATTATTGCACCAGCAAATCAGAGTTTGTGTCATTTCATGGGGAAATACCAGAAAAAATCAAAGGTAGATGACATTAAAAAAGGGTAGTCACCTGTTGTGACAGCTGTCAAAGGGGAGTATTTAAAAAGGTTTGCTCTCACTTTTTATGTACCTGGAATAGGAAGTGCAAAAAAGCCTAAGGCAGCCTTTCTCAACCTTTCGCATAAAGGAACCCTTGAAATAATCTTCAGGTCTCAGCAAACCCTGATTAAATCTGCAGTTCATGGTACATTGGTGGTCAATAAAAGAAGGGAACACTTGTGCTAGTGGTCAGTGGAAAGATTGGTAATTACAGTGGTGGTTAGTGTAGTGCCTCCATACATTGGTAGAAATTAGGAAGAACATTCCTTATATTGGTGGTCAGTAAAATTAATGACCCACTTACAGACAGCCAACATTATCACTGGTGTCAGTGGTGCTAGAGAAACAAGACAAAAAGCTGCACTGGTCCAAGGCTGATGGCTCAGCCATGTGGCATTGGTACCAGAAAGTCACATGCGCCCATGTCAGAGACTACAATACATTTGCCAATACTGATTGTGCAGGTATGTTTTACCATTGCCACTATAAGGCCCCTATCACATGGGGCAGATTTTGTTCTGATCAGCGGGGGCTAATTGGAGCACAACGTGTGGATGTATCTGCTCTGTTTCTTCAGAGTGGACACGGACAAAGGCCGCTCTGCTTTATGGGTGGCTGGGAGTAATCAGACTCTGCTGTTTGTATTTACCCAACTACACTCCAATTTGATCCACCTAAATGGATGAGGGCAGATCCCCTTCCATTTTTTTTAAGCAAACCATATCGGGTTTGGAGGTAGGAGGTTGTAAACAAACACAAGTCAGTTAACACCCCCTTGTCAATGGGAATGCATGGACCTTCCAATCAGGTCCACCGGAAAAACTGACAAGTGGACCTGATGAGATCGTCGTGTGAAAGGGATCTAAGGCGGTCGAGAACATGTAGGTAGGAAGTAGCTGAAAGAGACTGGAGAAGTTCAGCAGCATTGAGATAAAAAAGACAAAAATTGTAAAAATATTTTAAGGAAAAAAGCACAATGCAATTGCTTATGATACACGTTTTAGTAAACTAAATGTCTTCTAGGTGATGTTTAAATTTACTTTAATTGCTATCCAGTAGACTTGTGTAAAGTTTAGGATTTGGCTCCAAAATTACATGTCACAACAGAACAGTAAACTGACACGTTTCACACTACACACAGTGCTTAGTCATAGCCTGACACAGAACTTATGACTAAGTACTGTGTGTAGTGTGAATCGCGTCAGTTTCCTGTTCTGCTGTGACATGTAATTTTGGGTTTTGTGTATTTTTGAATAAAAGGCTTTTTTTGGAGTGTGGCTGTCCAGAACCATTTTCTATTAACCTCTTCCCGACCGCCTCCTGTAGATATACGTCTACAGAATGGCACGGCTAGGCAAAGGCATGTATATATACGTCCCCTTTAATTGCCTAGCCGTGGGGTCGCGCACGCGCCGCCGGCGGCGCTCTCGCGACCCGGTCGGGAGCTCCGTGACCACGGCCGCGGGACCAGCGGACCCGATCGCCAATGGTGTCCCGCGATCGGGTCACAGAGCTGAAGAACGGGGAGAGGTCTGTGTAAACAAACCTCTCCCCGCGCTTCGTACTCTGCCTGTCATTGATCGGCTGTTCCCTGTCATCAGGAAAGCTGATCAATGACGTCAGACGTACAGCCACGCCCCCCTACTGTAAAAAAACACAACACGTCACACTAACTCCTCCCCGCCCCTAGTGGTTAACTCCTTCACTGCCACTGTCATTTACATAGGAATCAGTGCTATTTAAATAGCACTGATTTCTGTATAAATGACAATAGTCCCAAAAATGTGTCAAAAATGTCTGATGTGTCCGCCATAATGTCGCAGTCACAATAAAAATCGCTGATCGCCGCCATTACTAGTAAAAAAATAAAAAAAAAACATTAATAAAAATGCTATAAAACTATCCCCTATTTTTTAAATGCTATAACTTTTGCGCAAACAAATCAATAATCGCCAATTGCGATTTTTTTTTACCAAAAATATGTACAAGAATACGTATCGGCCTAAACTGAGGAAAAAAAATGTTTTTTTTTATACATTTTTTGGGGATATTATAGCAAAAAAAAATTTTTTTTTTTCAAAATTGTCGCTCTATTTTTGTTTATAGCGCAAAAAATAAAAACCGCAGGGGCGATCAAATACCACTAAAAGAAATCTCTATTTGTGGGAAAAAAAAGGACGCCAATTTTGTTTGGGAGCCACGTCGCTTGACCGCGCAATTGTCAGTTAAAGCGACGCAGTGCCGAATTGCAAAAAGGGGCCTGGTCCTTTGGCTGCAAATTGGTCCGGGGCTGAAGTGGTTAATTTCAATATTAAATATATAATAACAATATCATAAACAGAGTAATCCAACAATAAATAATTCATAATAGTTAATGATTAATAGTAAATGGTCCCAGAGGCAATCCTGTGTGCAAGACATTAACCAGTTACTACAGACTATGTGCAGTGCTGCCACCTTAAGAGTGAATGAGGAATCCAGAATCACTCTGTAAAACAAACAAGCAGAAATAGATGCAAAGATGCAGTAAATATGCCAACACACTAAAACCACACACAAAAAGAAATGCACTCACAAGGCTGGGGAAGACCACATTTAGAGAGTGTCTTGTCATCAAGCACTCTGACACTTTGGGTATATGTCCTGTGTATTCCCTGATGAAGTCACGTTACCATGAGGATACGCGCCGGATTGGTTGACAGGCACACCGGAAGTGACGCAGGAGTACGAGCTCGCCACTCGTGGGTTTTTTACTGTTTTTAAAAAAGTGAGTAAGATTCAGCTGTTTTTATCAAATAAATTGTTTCAAACCTTACAGTATTTGGGAACTCCTTTCTTGTTACATACCACATTGGAGAAGTCTGGGGGGGGGGCAGTTTACACCACTTTCATAGAAGATCAGTAGCATCTACCTTGTGGAGTCATCTAACCTGGGAGATGAGGATACTCAGAGGAAACCATAGTCTACCGTTTGAGAAAGCCATCAGTCGGGTTAGCCCTGGGAATACCTATCTAAGTCACAGGAGGCTCGTCAAGATTTTCTGCTTATGTTGTTACCTTACAGCAGTAAGGTGAGAGGTCAATTAGCACTGAAAGAAGAGACACCAGTCACATGTGGTGTGTTCCTGCACATTTGATCACTCAGCATTTATATTGGACTTAGCTTGTGATTTATCACATGCATGATCCACTCTACCACTAGCATTCTAATATTTTATTTCGTCACTTATTATCATTATTTTCGTATGAGAAAGTGCTAATTTTTTGTGTGTTTGATCAAGATTTTTTTAGTGGTTGTATATCAGTTTTGTGTTACATGATTATAGATGTAGCAATATGGACTACAATCATAAAGCACCATACCTTCCAGTATCACAAAGCATTGACTGTCCCTCTAGTGATCAGTGTATCAGGTGACATCATATTTGTGTAATAAACAAAAAGGATTGTGGGATGAATAGTCTCCCCATCAGATAATTGCTTTGCAGGATTAGTGCCAGGACTACATATCCCAGAGATCTTTGCTGCCATCGGGAGATTGCAGAGAGTAGCTATAAAAGAAGCAAAAGCCTGAGTGGAGCTCTCTTCCTCCTGGGCCTAACGCAAGACGGACCTCTCTGTGCAACAGGGAGAGAGAGGTCAAGGACTAACAGGCAGAGTACCACATTCCAACCCGTAACCTGAGAGGCCTAGCTCTGCTGTTTGCTGTCGGACATCCTTCCAGCACATCTCCGGTCACCTGCCTGTTGGTGAGTGTCAGGCTTCACGTTGCGAGATCGAGACATCGCATCAGCTGCACAAGTTTTGCTACACAAGTTCCTGTCCGGAGGACATCGGAGCGGTCTGGTCATTGGTGAGAGGGCCAATCGCTCAACCCCTATCTATTCTTTGACACCGTTACATTGAGACACTTACACAGACATCTCTACTCCAGGAATACTTTACTGCATATACTTAAACATCTTGCTTAGACATCTTTAGCCTTCCTTAATACAAGAAATATACTGTTTCCCACTACACCTAATCGGATTACAGTTAACAAGCTCCTACATAACAGTGAAGAACATCAGATCTGCAACGTGGACTTTATTGCCATTACTGATAAAAAGGCTATCATTTCTAGCCCTGCTCTCCTTTCTTAGGATAGCATTATAGGCTGGCTAGGTTCCATCATCTACAGAGTGGCAGTATAATCAGTTAGCTGAAATATCAATCTAGGGGGTAACATTATTTTTGTTTGTGTCTTTCGGAGGAATTCTTTTGCTCAGTTGGCGTTGTTGCCTAGAACTCAGGAGATCTGTTACCTCCTCTTTGTGACAACATTTCCTATTATTGGTTCAAGTAAAATATTCATAGAACCTAAAACCCAGAGTGTCAAGTGGTTTGGAGTGTTCACCAGGTCATGGCCATGCAGATGAGCAGGTAATTCTAAGCAGTCCTCTAGGGTGTCGTGCTGCATACACTTTGGAAGTTTATTTGGATCCTGGGACAGGTGAGTTGCTGTTTATTTAAAGGCAGCAGCTACAGTTTTTGTAGCTGTTGACTTTTAATTTTTACACGGGAGACTGGAGCTCCTCTTTAAGAAGCATATTTAGTACATCTCTGCAATACATGCACATTTCCATAATTTATCTCTTGAAAGTAGAAGTCCATCCTAACACTAAAATCTCTAAATCTACAGGCATCCACGATCTTAGACCAACCATGTAAAGAAGAGATCGTTATACATACCTTTTCTTTTCTGAAACCGCTCCGATCCAGTCCCATGCCGAGTTGTCAGCGGCGGCTTCGCTGTGGAGGCGTGTGCAGAAGAGGCAGCTGACCCTAACCTGCTCTACAACATGTCCTTAACTTTGTTCCCATCTCAGTTACAAACACTTATTTTGGTTGAACCAGTCCAAAGCCATTTTGAAAGTTTAGTTAATTGTTTCAAGACAATTGTGGAGAGATTTGTTCTGTTTTCCTATGATGTAACTCTGTGTGTGTTGGATTTGGTCTGCTGGAATTTTTTACTTTTCAATCAGTTTTTATTGAATTTCATAACATACAGTAAAGATGCAAAGTACACATTGTATGCCGTTAAAATAAATTAGCTCAGAATAGCACTTAAATAATGTCAACTCAATTATCAATGAAGTGTTACAGAACAAGAATTACTGTTATTAAAATGCTACAAAACGCAATACATTCAATATAGAAATATAAGATCAATATAGTAACATAAGATCAAATAGAAGTATATGTCCTCTAGACACCCCCATGGGGACTACACTGTGTCTAAGAGGAGAACGTTGCCACAATAATAGAACTTATCCAGGAACCTGTGTCCATACTCTAGAACCCAGAGGCAAAAGTGTATATCAATCTGTTAGATATGAGTGTTACAAAAAGTTAGTAATAGTCGACCATTGTTCCCATGATGCCCACTTGGTTTTTTCCTTGGGTAATTTACCCTCACTGGATGCCATCATTAATTCATAACTATAATGTAGGTTTACGGTATCTAAGAGGTGAGTGATAGAGGGAGTTGTATCTGACTTCCATAATCTGGTTATAGTTAACCTAGCTGCCAATAGGATATGTGTCGTCACATGACGAAATGAAAAGGGTATGTCTTCAATGGATAAATTCAGGATAGCTAGACCCGGAGACATTGGTATATCTATCTGGGATATATCTTTTAAGAGAAGAAAAACGGTTTTCCAGTATTCCTGTATGAGGGTACATTCCCAAAATATGTGGAATATGCTTCCTATGTTGGAATTACATCTCCAGCACTTATTAGATAATGTGGGATAGAATGTTGCCAAGCGAGAAGGCGTCAAATACCATCTAAGGGACAATTTTTGTGTGAGTTCCCACAACGCAGAGCTTTTCGTGGATTTGTATACACTTCGTGAAGCTTGTTCCCATTGTGATTCTGTATAAGTCGTTGCTAGATCATTTTCCCAGTGTGTATGTGGTGTGGATTTAGTAAATACACGCTTTTGGTTCAGGGTGTTGTATACAAGTGAAATACCCTTCTGTTTAGGAAATTCAAAGTGCAGGTATTTCCATATTACTGAAGAAACTGTATATAAGAGAGGTTTGATTTTGTTAAGGCATTTCAGAAGTTTGGAATATGCAATAAAGTCTGATTCAGGCAAGTGAAATTCATTTTGGAGGGTTGAAAAGGATTTTGGGTTTGAGTCATGAAATAGTTGATTTATGAATGAGATTTTTCGGTTAGACCAATGGGATGTAGATAATTCAGGTGAGATGTGGTTTAAGACTTCTATAGGTATCGATATCTGTGTAGTAGTGGGTTCTTGATGGATAGTTTGGGTTAGAATTTTCCATGCTCTGACCGTGGCTATCATGGTAGGGGGAATCGCTTTTGGTATTTTAGCATCTAATGGAGTGCTCAACAACCAATTTTTTAAACTAGGACGAAATAGTAAGGAAAGTTCTATATTGCACCAGTTTTTATTCGGATCTTGCTGAAACCACTCAGTTGCTTGAGCTATGATCGCTGCAGTGTGATAATCTGTAAAATCTATTGAACCTGATCCTCCCGCTAATTTGTGTATCCTAAGTATAGAATGAGCGCATCTAGGTTTTGTACCGTGCCAAATACATCGGTTGAGTATCGTTTGAAGTGACTTAAAGTAATATTTAGGAATAGGAATAGGAATGGTCCTAAACAGGTATAAAATTTGAGGTAAATGCATCATCTTGAACGCCGCTAATCTGCCAGACCATGACAGTTCCATTTTAGCTAATTTCTGAGATTCAGTACGTAATTTATCTAAGAGAGGCTTGAAGTTTGATGAAAAGAGGAGTTTAGTGGTTCTAGTGAGTTGAATACCTAGGTAAGAAATGCTGTGTTCAGACCATGTGAAGGGGTATTGGGCTTGTAATAGTAATTTAGTGGTGGAATTCAATTTGAGATCTAGTATTTGTGATTTGGTGACATTTAGTTTGTAAAATGATATTCGTCCAAACCAATCTAAAACGTCTCGGGCTGCTGCTAAGGAGGAGGTAGGATTTGATAATATTAAAATCACATCATCAGCAAAAAGACTAATCTTATGAGTAGTGTTGCCAACAGTTATGCCTGAGATGTTCGAGTTCGTGCGTATGTGCTCAGCTAAAGGTTCTATAGTTAGATCAAAAATTAAGGGCGACAATGGGCAACCCTGACGGGTACCGTTCGAAATTTGGAATGGATGAGATATCATATTAGCCGAAAAAACTTGAGCAGCTGGGCAATTATATAGTGCCATGATAGCATTATAAATATTGTCTTTAAACCCAAATTTCATGAGAACTTTCTGTAGATAGGTCCAGTGCACCCGATCAAATGCCTTCTCTGCATCTAAAGAAAGAAGCAGAGAAGGTGTTCCACTGGAATTTACGCAATGGATTAAGTCAATCATGCGACGCGTCGCGTCGGATGCTTGCCTCCCTTTAATAAATCCTGTTTGGTCTTTGTGAATCAGGTCTGGCATAATCTTCATTAAGCGTCTAGCAATAGTTTTGGCGTATATTTTTAAATCAAGGTTAAGTAAGGAGATTGGCCGGAAGTTTTGTGGGGCAGTCGGATCTTTTTCAGGTTTTGGGAGAGTGATAATTAATGCGTTTAGCGATTCTACAGGGAATTTGGAAGAATATGCAGCTTGGTTAAGAAATTTCAGCAAGTGTGGAATCAAATAGGTAGAGAATTGTTTGAAGTATTCCCCTGTAAGGCCATCCGGGCCTGGTGTTTTGTTACAAGGCAGTGATGAGATGGTAGCTAGAAGTTCTGGTGCTGAAAAAGGAGCATTTAAATAAGACAATTGTGTTTCTGTCAGAGTCGGTAAATTTATCTTATGGAGAAAGTCATCAATTTCCTCTGGGGATGGTTGGTGGGTTGTAGGGTCATTCTTGAGATTATATAGGTCACTATAGTAATCGCTAAAAGCATTCGCAATGTCTTGTGGATTAGATAGCTTCACTTTCGAGTGTGGGTGGAATAAGAAGGGAATTTTAGATTTAACTCTAGCCCCTTTGATACGTTGTGCTAATCTTTTTCCTGCCTTATTGGATGTGGAATAAGAGATGGCTTTGAATTTGCGTTGCATATGTTCGTATGTATGGAGAAGAAGCAGCCTGAGTTCCTGTCTAAGCGACATTAATTGTGCTAGTGTAGTGGGACATGCAGATGACTTATGGTCTGCCTCCAAATGAGCAATTTGGGAAGTAAGGGAGTCTATTTGTTGTGTTCTTTTTTTTTTGTGAATGGAGCCCAGTTTTATAAGAACACCTCTCATTACCGCTTTATGCGCGTTCCACACCACGGCAGGATCCCCCACTGAATCAGCGTTTAATTCAAAATATTCTTTCAAATGAGTGGCAATTTCTTTGGAGTATGTAGCATGTTGTAATATGAAATTATTGGCTCTCCAGAGAAAAGAGTTCCGTTGAGGAGACATATCATCAATAATTATCGAAATTGGGTTGTGGTCTGACCATGTCATGGTGTGGATAACAGAGGTAGTCACCTTTTGTAATAACAATTTATCAACAACAAACATGTCAATTCTGGAATACGACTTGTGTTGCGGGGAGAAATAAGTATAATCCCTCTCTGATCCATGGTGGCATCTCCAGACATCGTAAAGATCAGACGATGTCAGGATTTGCCCCAGGGGAGAGGGTCTTCTCTTATCCGCTGAAGTAGTGTCCATATAAATATCTGCAACCATATTAAAGTCTCCGCATACAAGGAGATATCCTTGTTGTAACTCTTTAATTTTGGTCAAAGTCTTTTTGACAAAATTTGCCTGTCTAGAATTGGGAGCATACAAGTTGAGTAAGGTATATTTAGTTCCATTAATCATACAGATTAAAATAAGAAAACGACCATTGGGGTCACCTATTTCTTTTATGAGGTGGAAGTCAGTGTCTTTCTTGATCGCTACAAGCACTCCTCTCTTCTTGGAAGAGAAATTAGAATAGAAAATATGGGGAAATTTGTTACTGCGACATAAAGTGGCTGAAAGTGGGGTCAAGTGTGTCTCTTGGACACATAAGATATCACTATCAAGCTTTTCAGCAGTATGCCACAAAGATTGTCTCTTTGCTGGGTGGTTGAGACCCTTGGCGTTCAAGGATACTATCGTGAATGGCATATTTCCTGTTGTGGCTAAGTGATGGATCGTGGGAGACTATAACACTTACAGTTTGCAGATATTTCTTGGTGTATACAGTAAATTCAGTTCCTTTCGGCTTATCAGGATACCTGGGTTCCGTAACTAGATGTATTTCTATAAAACCTGGAATGAAATTACAATTATATATAACAGCTATTTAAAAATATAGCAAAAGATATGAAAACAGGATGCGGCAGATTTGTGTCAAGCACAAAAAAAAAAAGCAAAGAGTCAGCTTTTACTGCTGCAGTGTGGAACAGTTAATACCAAAGGCAAGTGAGATCAAACAAAATTCCTGGAGGGGACGCTATAAACGTAGTTAGCGGACCGCTCAGGAGCCAGATACTTCCATAGGTTGATGATTCCGGGATCTTTGATTGTAGTGATATGTTGAAGGACGTTTTGGAAGAAGCGAAGTTTCATCTTTGTGGTATTCCGGGATTATTCCCCATTCTTTCAAAAGTTTCAAACCCTTGTGTAGGTCATTTATTATATGAGTGGATCCGTTTTTGGAGACAATTAGTGTGGCCGGGTAGCGCCATTTGTATAGAATCTTATGGTTTTGCATTCCTTTAGTTATGGGGTTCAAATCTCTACGTAGTTGAAGCGTATATCTTGATAAATCAGGAAATATTTGAACACCCTCAAACGGACGTGGTAGAGGGCCTTTCAATCTGGCTTCTGACATCATTTTTTCTTTAATATGGAAAAAATGGATCCTCATAAGTATATCTCTAGGCACTGATGCAGCCAGGTGTGAAGGTTTTGCAATTCTGTGTATTCTGTCAATTATAATGTCACGTGGCGTAACTTCAGGTAGAATAGTGCGTATAAGTTCTTTGGCGTATTTGGGTAATTCTGGAGTTGTTATATTTTCGGGGACCCCCCTTAACTTGACATTGTTTCGTCTAGAGCGGTCTTCCAAATTTGCTAATTTGCCCCTTATCCACTCTTGTTCATCTTTTACCTCATCAATAGAATCAATGATGTCATTGACTGTGGAGGCGCATTCCATCATACCTTTCTCAATAGTGGATACTCTGTTATCTATTAGACTGACATCTGTAGTGAGTTTAGTAAATAGAGTGGATAAATCAGTCACAAGAGAGGAATGCAGTGATATTAACATCTCTTTCAGTGTAGTGTCAATAACAGGCTGACCGCAGGTTGGGAAGGATGCCATTGAGGAATGTAAGGCCTGGTTAGATTGTAGTGGAATAAAAGCCTGGGGCTCAATTTCTGAGTGAGGTGGCCGCTGTGCTAGAGCATCCATTCTCATTTTTGCCTTAGCTGGGCTGTTCATTAAGGGATGGGCTAATGTGGGGAAGTTTTTGTACAAAAATACCGGCTCCAGCGGTCCCTAATCGTTCCGGTTCGTCTCCCTCACAGCAGAGCTCAGCACTAAGCGTCCATCTCTCTTGCCGGCTGGCCACGCCCCTGGTCTGCTGGAATTTTTTATGTTCCAGTAACCAATATGCCATATAAACATCCACCTAAGCCAAGGGCCATTGAACTTGTGAGCTTGATATTTTAAAGACATTTGCATTCCTTGGGGATGAGCATTAGAATCAGAAGGATTAGTGACATCACCTGGACTAGCATGAATAAATGGATACTTCTTCCTCTTTGACCTTCCCATTCTAAAATTGGCATGCTTCACTTATATAAAGACACATGACATACTGCCAGCTTCCATTAAATCCAAGTGCAGGCTAGCTCATTCAGATGTATGCTGAAGGATGCACCAATTTACTTGTTATTCCATTGTTACATTAATTCTGGAAGCCACTTATGGGTCACACATGGGTCACTCATAATAACACTAATCATAGCTGCAATGGCAAAATGATGACACTTCAAGGAGCTGAACCAAATATATTATTTAATATTAGCGTACCACGGAATGCATCTTTATAACTGCAGGAGGATGTAGTATCAAACTTTGGGAAAAGCGGCTGTTAAATATTAATATACACTATATATTGGTGCAGTAATATACCCAAGCATGACTGCTTGTAAAGCCACCCTTTGCAGATTGCAAATAATATAATCAAGCATTTAGGATTTCAATGGTAGCAGTATTTGGATTCAGAGGGATTTCAAAGTTCTATAGGAATTGACAGCTTCTTTAATTTTATGTAAGATACATACAGTATATAAATGTGATCAGCTTAAAGTGACACTGTCATCACAGAGTCACTTGAATAGAATTACACACCTGCAAAAATGAGTCACTATGCTTTCCTTTTTGGTGGTCTGTTTAATAAAACGCTGCCTCTTTCCTGGTCGCCATCTGCTGCATACAATCCACACATCTGGGTGAATAGAATACCTGCTGCCCCACTGCAAACTTTGGTTCCTCCTACCAGCTCACATGTCACTACAGGATATACAAGCCAGCAAGGGGAACTCTTGTGGGCAGTAGTGTATTTTGGTTTTGTGATGCCCTAGGCAATACTTAAAATGGGTGCCCCCCATCGGGAATGTAGCCAATAACCTAGAAAGTGAGTCAAGTACCTCGAGCGGACACCACCTGCTGTTGGTACTATAATATTTGACCACGAAACCCTGGCCCACCTATCTAGTTTTATTATTGTTAAGCTGTAGGGCGACGTGATCCGCACACCTGTTGAGACTGCCTTTGGACAGAAAAGGTGCATGTCGACTAACCCGCGAAACCTCCCCTGGTCTAAGGAAGCCAAAGAAACTTAAGTACATAGCTACCTTGAGCACCAAACCTGGACCTATACCAAAAGGGGAAGATGAAAGCAAATCGGAAATATCCCGGACCATCTGGCCGTTAAAAGGCAGTATTGAAGCCTGCGCTTGACCCTGTGACTTCAGAATACCCTTTAACAATGCCTTGAGAGGGTGAGCAGCAAAAATGGATGGACTAGAAGGGTCTTGCAGGATCTTAAAGTGCTGCGCACCTGATAGATATAACTTAATGGTACTAGCGGACAAAGCCAAATTGCTGTGGCAATATGCCGCAAATGCCAACACAAATTTTATGTCCCACAGACAGCTACAAGGATAAAGCCTCAAAAATTAGTGAAATTTCATCCAACGCATGGTGTAAGCTTTGAACGTGTTGCTGGATAGAGATATGTTGGCCAAACCGATCGCCTGTGTCTAGAACCTTGTCAGTCCATGATGAGCAGGGAAAATGGAGGAACCGGCTTGCCCACCCGCTCTGCTTCCGGATGCTGCAAGAAAAAAACGATCAAATTTAAAATGAGATAATACATTGGCCGCCCTATTGAAATCCCAACTAATGTATTCCCCCTGAAAATAGAACCTGTAAGTCAAACCTAACCAAGTCAACCTGCGCGTGAAGGACATGATGACCAGGGACCCAGACCTGCCTTTGTTGATGATAATGGCCAGATTGTCAGTGAAGAAAGTGACCGAACTTCCTGACCAGTCTGTCCCCCAAGTGACAGCTGCTACCACAATTGGGTAGACTTCAAACAACGCTGAAGTCTGCGCAAACTTAGGCAAGTGGGAAACTTTCAGGGGCCAACGGCTAGCCAGCCATTCAGCACCGCACATGGCCGCAAACCCCACTAATGCCGCTGCATCACTGAACACCCTGGGTGATGTGCTAGTAGGTTGAGGAATGAGCAATGAAATGCCATTCCAGTTCCGCAGGAACTGGTCCCACATGACCAAGTCAGTGCGTGCATCAGCTTGCAAGCTGACACACGTGTCAACATCCTGAAAAAGGGGCAAAAGGGCCCTCATTGCATGATTTAACATGCCCAAGAGTGACTGCAAATCCCTCTTTGAGCAGACTGGGGATCGGACGAATGAATGGATTGTCAGACAAATTCTGTCCAACTTCTTGGGCAAACTTGCAATCATGCGATCGGAATCAAGCATGATACCTAAAAATTTGATAATGTTGGCAGAACCTTCCACCTTGTGAACCGCCAGTGGCACATTTATACACGGCAAGCAGTTCAGTGATACACTGCAAATCCCCGGGTGGCCGGCCAGGGTCCCCTACGAGCAAAAAATCATCAAGGTAGTGCACCACCCCAAGACAACCTTTGCAGTGACCCAAGATCCAATGGAGAGCCTGGGAAAAAATGTCAAACAAACAGGGACTGCTCTTTGACCCAAAGGTTAATTTGGTGGCAAAGTAGTAACGACCCCGCCACATGGTTCTGTGCCATTGCCAAAGCGCAGGACTGATAGGCAGTAATTTTAAACGCATCTGCAATGTCAGCTTTGGACAACCAAGCCCCCCTGCCCAACTGAAGAATAAGCTGTATGGCTAAATCCACTGAAGAATATTTCAACGAAAATTCGAGGGAATCTGTGAATTAAGACTCGGAGCGTGCGAAAAATGAGGTGCGGACAAGTCGTAAATGAAACGATGTTTATTGGAAAATTTCCCACACACAACCCCAATGGGGCTGACCCTCCACATGCCAAAAGGTGATGACCTGAATGGCCCAATTACAAAACCTTTGGCCACCTCTACTTCCAACAATTCGTCTACTAGCGAAGCATGGTGATCTGCAGACAAAAGATTCCTAGGCAGCGTGATCAAACCTGTGTAAAACCCAAGAGCGAAACCATCTAACAGGAATTGCCTGAACCCAGAGGAAGGGTGATCTGAATGCTGAATGCTGAACTAAAGGGTTTAACCAAACAGGAAGACTTGGGATGAGCCCTGAAGCAATTGGAACAAACATGCAGGAGCCTACACTGATTATAATTGCACACAGAATGATTGAAATTGTTGCACACCTGCGATTTGCCTAGGAAATGGATAGGCCTACCCAACTTGTCCACCTGCCCAGAAGGTTCTGTGGAGGATGCACCGGCCACCAACTTACTAACCCCTGACGAGCTTGGGGCCTCAAATATAAGAAACCAAGCAGAGGTATGCACAGATGACTGGCAATTGCTGCATACCGGGGACTATGCATGTCCACATTGCTCCAACACATGACTACCTGGAACTGAGCCCATGTGGCCGACACTTTGGCCGAGAAAGACCGGTTGTAATCATAAAAAATGCACCCCCCGTATTTGTGCGCTAGATTCACACTTTGTGCAGATACAAATCTAACTCCACACTCCTGTCTGGACTGACTGCACAAATGATATCACGGAAGATGCCAAAAGCTAGCACGAATTCCGCCACACTAAGCTTACAGTTGAGCCTGGGATTTTTGGTCTTCAGCACAACTGACACTTCCCCGCAAGCATAAGACTTATTTTCCGTGATATATTGCAAAGCTATCAGAAGGGAGGCCAGATTCATGTCCTTCCCTCAACGTGATAGATCCTGACCTGTGATCTCACTAAAAGCCCCTGTGAACCAAATTGCATGCACGCACCTGCAGCTTTTGCGTAAAAGCTGGGACAACACGAACGAATCACCGCGAGGTGATGAACCTAAATATGGTAAAATGACAGACAGAGAAAAAACAACTAAATCACTTACCCTGCAAAAAGAATGCATCTAATGAAAACCCCTGACAAGCTGACTGCTCCACCCCCCCCCCCCCCCCCCCCTTTACCCCTACCAAACCCTGAACGCACCTGATGCTTCTGAGAAACGCAAGGATCCCTGTGAACAAAAAACACCTGTACAAGAGAAGAACCTGAAAATAAACATGGAAAAAAAAAAAAAGAGATAAACATATCAAAGAAAAAAGGACACCCACACATACCGTGACAGTGCGTACCCCTGAAGGAGAGCGAATGCGCTGAACTGCTCCCCCTGAAAGATGCATGCCCACACCTGCAGACTTGCACACAGTACCCTGTGACAGAAAACGATCCCTGCTGTGTGACCCCTAGCCCCTATGCCTGAGACACCTCGCCAGGTGCCAGACACATGATGAGGGGCACACCTTGCCCCTGAGCACAGGCTCCTACCTGAGCAATGGACTCCAAGGCAACCCAGATGACCCCCCCCCCAGCTCTGCAGCCACCCAGTACAACCCTAAACGAGTCACCCCCGCACATTCACATCGTCCCACTACTAGCCTGCAACACAGCCCTCGGACCGACATGCTATACACCACCGGCAGCTGTGGATGCCATGACCCCCCCCCCCCCGGCCGGCCAACCGACCGCGGCATCCGATCGTGCATCGTCCGCCACAGCTCCCACCCAGCCCTCCCACCTACCTTCCGCCCATCATACAGAGGAACGAAGCCACGAGGTGCCGCGGTGCACGGAGATGCCCTGAAGGAAACCAGAAGTGAATGCACAGGAAATTACGTTGACTGGCCCGGAAACTCAAGCCGACGCTGAACCGGGCCATGGAGGAGGGCTCCAGAGTGGGCCCAAACATCCTCTGGGGTCCCTCGGCAGCTCTTGTGGCTCCTCCCTGTATCAGATAACCCCCTAGGAGAAGCGCTCTCTCTGGGGTTACCTTGCGGACGCGCTCCCGAGTCCATCATTCGGCGACCATAGCTGCCGAATGTATGACTTGGCCCTGCCCCCCAGCCCCCGCGTCATTGGATTTGATTGACAGCAGCGGGAGCCAATAGCTGTACTGCTATCAATCTATCCAATCAAGAGCCGAGAACCCCAGGCAGAGGGACATCGCGTCTCCGCCGGGTAAAATTTCAGGGCTCAGGTAAGTAAAACGGGGGGCTGGGGGGCCAGTCACTGCCATGTGTTTTTTCACCTTAATGCATAGGATGCATTAAGGTGAAAAAACATGAGTGTTTGCAACCACTAAGGCTGGGTTCAAACTATTGCGAATTGGATGTGGGTGTCCCCGCATGCAATTTGCATGTCGGGAGATTGTGACTGGCTCTCTAGAGCCGGTTCACACATCTCCGGAGTGGCTTTGGTGCGAATTGCACAGGAGTCCTGTGCATCTTCTGATCCATTTCAGGTCCGAATTTAGCCAAAAATTCGGACTGAAATCAGACTTGAAACCAATAACAGGGACGCACTGGACCCTGCTGTGAGTCGCTCCATGCTGAAGTGTGAACCCAGCCTCAAATGGTGGATGATGTAGTCCCCAGAAGACCGCCTCTATTAAGTGGAGAACTGTATGGAACTACAACTTCCAGGATGACAGTGTGCTACAGAGTGAAGGAAAGAAGTGTGGTATTTAAAAAAAAAAAAAAAAACATACTGTACATACTCGCCTAGGTAGATGCAGCATCATTCTGCTTGGACGATACCATAATTTTATCTGTTAGTCAAGGTGATTGTAGCTGTATTTGTGCACTTGCGACAGAGATAATTGATTACTGTCCGTGATACATTTATTTGCACTAACATCCCAAAAGCTTGTCCTGAAAAATTGTATATGTCCCCTTCTTCAAGACCCAAGCAGTAGTAATTCACAAAAGTTTTAGCAGAATGTCTCTGAGGCAAAGTGTATTTTTCTTTCCCTCCAGAGATTGTCTTTTTTTCACATTCAGGGACAGACCCCAAAAGCTTGTCCTGAAAAATGATACTGTAAGTTAGTGCAAAGAAAAAAAGTATTACGGACAGTACTCAATAATTTTCTCCAAAACGTTCAAGGACCATGTCAACACCTGGACTGGGTGTTGGTGAAGAATACCAAAAGTGAAAAAGAAGCAGTAAATTGGATCCCAAGTGAGACTGAATGCCCTCCAGTTTGACATGATATTGGATGGTTTCCAACCCTGTCAAGAGACAGCTTCACTGCAACCTATTGAGACCCTGTGTGCTAAATGGTGATTGCTCTTCCAAACCTGTTGGATATAGAGAGGTGACAGACCCTATGGATGTCCCACCAGTACAACAAGTTCCAGAAGAATGGTACCTGCCTCCTTTTGTGCTAGAGCCTACAGCCCCAGCAGACTCAGAGGATGGGAAGCCCCAGTATAGTGTCTGTAGATGACCGTCTAGGCTTTTTCGAAGAGCCAGCCTCAAGCCTGGGTGAAGGGAGTGTGGCTGGTCCTAATGACTCTCATCTACACAAGGATTCAGAACTACTAGCAGAAGATGACTATGCCCATGGAGATTCCAGCGAGAACACTGAAGCTTGCCTCCCCAAGTGGTCTAACCATGGGTATGTCTGCAAAGTACTCTGGTTATGTGTGTGTTGCGATGCCAAGGATAGCATCTGTCAAAGAGGGAGGGAGTGTAGGCATGTGCAGTCTATTACCTCCTCTGCAGGTGGCACTCATCAGTAGTGGCAATGTAGGTGAAGAAGGAAGTCGAGAGGAGCCTCGTTCCTCTATGATCTCCTTGGTCACAGAGAGGCAGCATCTGACTGGATGCTAGCGTCCCATGTGAATTGGCAGCTATCTTGGGTCAGGTCGAGTCTACTTAAAGCGGAACTTCAGTCATTTATTCAACTTTTCATCTATTAAATCCTCTGCTCTTGTTGTTTTAACTTTGAATAGTAGACTCAGTGGAGGAAGATTTCTGCAGCATATTTGGCAAGTACAGAATCACAGTATATATAAAATAATATGCAAAGTGGTTGGAGGGAAGCTTCAGAATGGCAAAGATGTTTCTATTACAAATTATGTGAGCAGACTGCAGTTCCTTTAAGACCCTGGCTCTCGGGTTTGGTGCACATTTTGTATGTGGATAGAGTAGGGACAGCGCTTAGTGTCATGAGGTTCCAGACAAGTAGGGAAAGTGCAGGGACACACCATTCTTCCTGGAAGTCTCCCCACTTGTGTACAGACTGGCCAGGCTGCAATCCGCCCCCCCAGAGACAGATGCTGTCAGAACACCTGAGACCTACTGCTACTACTTATCGCTGTACATCCTGTAAGTGTGCCTTGTTAGGTTATCTTCCCGCCGAGCCAGTTGTGCAATACTGAAGTTCTATTACAATACAGTCCTGTTTTCTGTGACCGGACCCTGAGTTTTTACTGCCACTGCACCATGCTGCACCTACCGACAAGTGTTTTGCACTTACATGCCTTTAAGCTACCATGCATAAGACATGAGAATTATAATTGATACCAACACCACTTTAGGTGACTCTGTCAGCACAGGATCCCATTTATAGATCTACATTCCTGCTAAAAGAAGTGTTTATTATATTTACCTTTCTGGCAGACTATTTATTGCCCCAGCTGCTGCAAGTATTCAAAGTCTCATAGATCAAATACCCATTTTCTTCTACTCAGGGGCATATCTGCCGCGAGGCAAACAAAGCGGTTGCCTTGGGTGGCATTTTTCAGGCTACAGCACAGTCTTCCAGTTTTGGGAGGGCATCTATTGACGCCCCCTCCCAGAACCGCACCCCCCGCATGCCCGCTCCAGCACACACCTGGTCCGATCTGTGATTGCTGTGTCCTTCAGACACAGCTGATCACAGATCAGAGTAATGAGCCAAGTCACAGCAGCTCTTTACCACATGATCAGCTGTGTCCAATTACAGCTGATTATGATTTAAACACACTTGCCAGATACCGGATATTCCTGAGAGGTGAGCCCGTAACCGGCAAGTGTAAAAAGGGACGTCTACACTGATAATCAGTGTCCTGATTATCAGTGTCCTGATTATCAGTGCAGCCCCAACAGTGCCCATGATTATCAGTGCAGCCCCAACAGTGCTGCCTATCAGTGCCTACCGGTGCCCATCAGTGCTGCCAATCGGTGCCACCTATCAGTGCACATTAGTGCCACCTTTCAGTACCCATCAATGCCAACTATCAGTGCCCTTCAGTGTCACCTATCATTGCCTTTCAGTGCTGCCTATTAGCACCCATCAGTGCCACCTATCAGTACCCATCAATGCCGACCCATTAGTGGCGCCTATTAGTGCCTATCGGTGCTGCATATCAGTGCAGCTTTATCAGTGCCTCCTCATCAGTGCCCACCAGTGCAGCCACATCAAATATGTGGCACTTGGAATAATCATGTCTTAGGGCCTGATGAGGAAGCCACAGCTGTTCATTGTGAATGGCTGCAGCTTCCTCATCAGACCCTGAGACAATCATGGTATACCACAGCTGGGGTTGGACAAATTTAGATGGGAGGGGGGCACCCATTTTAAGTATTGCCTAGGGCATCACAAAACCAAAATACACTACTGCCCACAAGAGTTCCCCTTGCTGGCTTGTATATCCTGTAGTGACGTGTGAGCTGGTAGGAGGAACCAAAGTTTGCAGTGGGGGAGCAGGTATTCTATTCGCCCAGAAGTGTGGATTGTATGCAGCAGATGGCGACCAGGAAATGGGCAGCGTTTTATTAAACAGACCACCAAAAAGGAAAACATAGTGACTAATTTTTGCAGGTGTGTAATTCTATTCAAGTGACTCTGTGATGACAGTGTCACTTTAAGCTGATCACATTTATATACTGTATGTATCTTACATAAAATTAAAGAAGCTGTCAATTCCTATAGAACTTTTAAATCCCTCTGAATCCAAATACTGCTACCATTGAAATCCTAAATGCTTGATTATATTATTTGCAATCTGCAAAGGGTGGCTTTACAAGCAGTCATGCTTGGGTATATTACTGCACCAATATATAGTGTATATTAATATTTAACAGCCGCTTTTCCCAAAGTTTGATACTACATCCTCCTGCAGTTATAAAGATGCATTCCGCGGTGCGCTAATATTAAATAATATATTTGGTTCAGCTCCTTGAAGTGTCATCATTTTGCTATTGCAGCTATGATTAGTGTTATTATGAGTGACCCATGTGTGACCCATAAGTGGCTTCCAGAATTAATGTAACAATGGAATAACAAGTAAATTGGTGCATCCTTCAGCACACATCTGAATGAGCTAGCCTGCACTTGGATTTAATGGAAGCTGGCAGTATGTCATGTGTCTTTATATAAGTGAAGCATGCCAATTTTAGAATGGGAAGGTCAAAGAGGAAGAAGTATCCATTTATTCATGCTAGTCCAGGTGATGTCACTAATCCTTCTGATTCTAATGCTCATCCCCAAGGAATGCAAATGTCTTTAAAATATCAAGCTCACAAGTTCAATGGCCCTTGGCTTAGGTGGATGTTTATATGGCATATTGGTTACTGGAACATAAAAAATTCCAGCAGACCAAATCCAACACACACAGAGTTACATCATAGGAAAACAGAACAAATCTCTCCACAATTGTCTTGAAACAATTAACTAAACTTTCAAAATGGCTTTGGACTGGTTCAACCAAAATAAGTGTTTGTAACTGAGATGGGAACAAAGTTAAGGACATGTTGTAGAGCAGGTTAGGGTCAGCTGCCTCTTCTGCACACGCCTCCACAGCGAAGCCGCCGCTGACAACTCGGCATGGGACTGGATCGGAGCGGTTTCAGAAAAGAAAAGGTATGTATAACGATCTCTTCTTTACATGGTTGGTCTAAGATCGTGGATGCCTGTAGATTTAGAGATTTTAGTGTTAGGATGGACTTCTACTTTCAAGAGATAAATTATGGAAATGTGCATGTATTGCAGAGATGTACTAAATATGCTTCTTAAAGAGGAGCTCCAGTCTCCCGTGTAAAAATTAAAAGTCAACAGCTACAAAAACTGTAGCTGCTGCCTTTAAATAAACAGCCACTCACCTGTCCCAGGATCCAAATAAACTTCCAAAGTGTATGCAGCACGACACCCTAGAGGACTGCTTAGAATTACCTGCTCATCTGCATGGCCATGACCTGGTGAACACTCCAAACCACTTGACACTCTGGGTTTTAGGTTCTATGAATATTTTACTTGAACCAATAATAGGAAATGTTGTCACAAAGAGGAGGTAACAGATCTCCTGAGTTCTAGGCAACAACGCCAACTGAGCAAAAGAATTCCTCCGAAAGACACAAACAAAAATAATGTTACCCCCTAGATTGATATTTCAGCTAACTGATTATACTGCCACTCTGTAGATGATGGAACCTAGCCAGCCTATAATGCTATCCTAAGAAAGGAGAGCAGGGCTAGAAATGATAGCCTTTTTATCAGTAATGGCAATAAAGTCCACGTTGCAGATCTGATGTTCTTCACTGTTATGTAGGAGCTTGTTAACTGTAATCCGATTAGGTGTAGTGGGAAACAGTATATTTCTTGTATTAAGGAAGGCTAAAGATGTCTAAGCAAGATGTTTAAGTATATGCAGTAAAGTATTCCTGGAGTAGAGATGTCTGTGTAAGTGTCTCAATGTAACGGTGTCAAAGAATAGATAGGGGTTGAGCGATTGGCCCTCTCACCAATGACCAGACCGCTCCGATGTCCTCCGGACAGGAACTTGTGTAGCAAAACTTGTGCAGCTGATGCGATGTCTCGATCTCGCAACGTGAAGCCTGACACTCACCAACAGGCAGGTGACCGGAGATGTGCTGGAAGGATGTCCGACAGCAAACAGCAGAGCTAGGCCTCTCAGGTTACGGGTTGGAATGTGGTACTCTGCCTGTTAGTCCTTGACCTCTCTCTCCCTGTTGCACAGAGAGGTCCGTCTTGCGTTAGGCCCAGGAGGAAGAGAGCTCCACTCAGGCTTTTGCTTCTTTTATAGCTACTCTCTGCAATCTCCCGATGGCAGCAAAGATCTCTGGGATATGTAGTCCTGGCACTAATCCTGCAAAGCAATTATCTGATGGGGAGACTATTCATCCCACAATCCTTTTTGTTTATTACACAAATATGATGTCACCTGATACACTGATCACTAGAGGGACAGTCAATGCTTTGTGATACTGGAAGGTATGGTGCTTTATGATTGTAGTCCATATTGCTACATCTATAATCATGTAACACAAAACTGATATACAACCACTAAAAAAAATCTTGATCAAACACACAAAAAATTAGCACTTTCTCATACGAAAATAATGATAATAAGTGACGAAATAAAATATTAGAATGCTAGTGGTAGAGTGGATCATGCATGTGATAAATCACAAGCTAAGTCCAATATAAATGCTGAGTGATCAAATGTGCAGGAACACACCACATGTGACTGGTGTCTCTTCTTTCAGTGCTAATTGACCTCTCACCTTACTGCTGTAAGGTAACAACATAAGCAGAAAATCTTGACGAGCCTCCTGTGGCTTAGATAGGTATTCCCAGGGCTAACCCGACTGATGGCTTTCTCAAACGGTAGACTATGGTTTCCTCTGAGTATCCTCATCTCCCAGGTTAGATGACTCCACAAGGTAGATGCTACTGATCTTCTATGAAAGTGGTGTAAACTGCCCCCCCCCCAGACTTCTCCAATGTGGTATGTAACAAGAAAGGAGTTCCCAAATACTGTAAGGTTTGAAACAATTTATTTGATAAAAACAGCTGAATCTTACTCACTTTTTTAAAAACAGTAAAAAACCCACGAGTGGCGAGCTCGTACTCCTGCGTCACTTCCGGTGTGCCTGTCAACCAATCCGGCGCGTATCCTCATGGTAACGTGACTTCATCAGGGAATACACAGGACATATACCCAAAGTGTCAGAGTGCTTGATGACAAGACACTCTCTAAATGTGGTCTTCCCCAGCCTTGTGAGTGCATTTCTTTTTGTGTGTGGTTTTAGTGTGTTGGCATATTTACTGCATCTTTGCATCTATTTCTGCTTGTTTGTTTTACAGAGTGATTCTGGATTCCTCATTCACTCTTAAGGTGGCAGCACTGCACATAGTCTGTAGTAACTGGTTAATGTCTTGCACACAGGATTGCCTCTGGGACCATTTACTATTAATCATTAACTATTATGAATTATTTATTGTTGGATTACTCTATTTATGATATTGTTATTATATATTTAATATTGAAATTAACCACTTCAGCCCCGGACCAATTTGCAGCCAAAGGACCAGGCCCCTTTTTGCAATTCGGCACTGCGTCGCTTTAACTGACAATTGCGCGGTCAAGCGACGTGGCTCCCAAACAAAATTGGCGTCCTTTTTTTCCCACAAATAGAGATTTCTTTTAGTGGTATTTGATCGCCCCTGCGGTTTTTATTTTTTGCGCTATAAACAAAAATAGAGCGACAATTTTGAAAAAAAAAAATTTTTTTTTTTGCTATAATATCCCAAAAAATGTATAAAAAAAACATTTTTTTCCTCAGTTTAGGCCGATACGTATTCTTGTACATATTTTTGGTAAAAAAAAATCGCAATTAGCGATTATTGATTTGTTTGCACAAAAGTTATAGCATTTAAAAAATAGGGGATAGTTTTATAGCATTTTTATTAATGTTTTTTTTTTACTAGTAATGGCGGCGATCAGCGATTTTTATTGTGACTGCGACATTATGGCGGACACATCGGACATTTTTGACACATTTTTGGGACTATTGTCATTTATACAGAAATCAGTGCTATTTAAATAGCACTGATTCCTATGTAAATGACAGTGGCAGTGAAGGAGTTAACCACTAGGGGGCGGGGAGGAGTTAGTGTGACGTGTTGTGTTTTTTTACAGTAGGGGGGCGTGGCTGTACGTCTGACGTCATTGATCAGCTTTCCTGATGACAGGGAACAGCCGATCAATGACAGGCAGAGTACGAAGCGCGGGGAGAGGTTTGTTTACACAGACCTCTCCCCGTTCTTCAGCTCTGTGACCCGATCGCGGGACACCATTGGCGATCGGGTCCGCTGGTCCCGCGGCCGTGGTCACGGAGCTCCCGACCGGGTCGCGAGAGCGCCGCCGGCGGCGCGTGCGCGACCCCACGGCTAGGCAATTAAAGGGGACGTATATATACATGCCTTTGCCTAGCCGTGCCATTCTGTAGACGTATATCTACAGGAGGCGGTCGGGAAGAGGTTAATAGAAAATGGTTCTGGACAGCCACACTCCAAAAAAAGCCTTTTATTCAAAAATACACAAAACCCAAAATTACATGTCACAGCAGAACAGGAAACTGACGCGATTCACACTACACACAGTACTTAGTCATAAGTTCTGTGTCAGGCTATGACTAAGCACTGTGTGTAGTGTGAAACGTGTCAGTTTACTGTTCTGTTGTGACATGTAATTTTGGATTTCGTGTTTTTTTGAATAAAAGGCTTTTTTTGGAGTGCGGCTGTCCAGAACCATTTTCCATTCATTGCCATATGCATTGCCAGCACCTGTGGCTTCTCTAACTGGGTGAAGAACATTGTTATCAGATGATCCTCCTGGAGTGGTGACACTCCCTTTCTCTATATTTAACATTGAGGCATCACTGATTTGGGAGTTTGGTGCACATGAGTATTGGGGATTAGTTCTCTATGTGATATTAAAGTGATTGTAAAGGCTTGTTTTTTTTTTTTTTTTTAATAACAAACATGTCATAGTGCAGTTCGTTTTGCACAGAGTGGCCCAGATCATTCTCTTCTGGGGTCCCCGAGCAGCGCTATCAGCTCCTCCCTACATCGTATAATTCTCTAGGAAAAGCGCTCTCCTGGGAGGTTACCTTGCGGGCGCACTCCTGAATCCAGCATTTGCATCCAAAGATGCAGAATGAAGGACTCGGCCCTGGCGCTCGTGTCATTGAATCTGATTGACAGCAGCGGTAGCCAATGGCTGCGCTGCTATCAATATATCCAATCAAGAGCCGAGAATCCCAGGCAGAGAGTACAGCCCGTCTCTGCTGAGGGACGAAGGGCTCAGGTGAGTAAAATGGGGGGGCTGGGGGGCCCTTTTTTTACAAATCCTAAACTTTACACAAGTCTACTGGATAGCAATTAAAGTAAATTTAAACATCACCTAGAAGACATTTAGTTTACTAAAACGTGTATCATAAGCAATTGCATTGTGCTTTTTTCCTTAAAATATTTTTACAATTTTTGTCTTTTTTATCTCAATGCTGCTGAACTTCTCCAGTCTCTTTCAGCTACTTCCTACCTACATGTCCTCGACCGCCTTAGATCCCTTTCACACGACGATCTCATCAGGTCCACTTGTCAGTTTTTCCGGTGGACCTGATTGGAAGGTCCATGCATTCCCATTGACAAGGGGGTGTTAACTGACTTGTGTTTGTTTACACCCTCCTACCTCCAAACCCGATATGGTTTGCTTAAAAAAAAATGGAAGGGGATCTGCCCTCATCCATTTAGGTGGATCAAATTGGAGTGTAGTTGGGTAAATACAAACAGCAGAGTCTGATTACTCCCAGCCACCCATAAAGCAGAGCGGCCTTTGTCCGTGTCCACTCTGAAGAAACTGAGCAGATACATCCACACGTTGTGCTCCAATTAGCCCCCGCTGATCAGAACAAAATCTGCCCCATGTGATAGGGGCCTTATAGTGGCAATGGTAAAACATACCTGCACAATCAGTATTGGCAAATGTATTGTAGTCTCTGACATGGGCGCATGTGACTTTCTGGTACCAATGCCACATGGCTGAGCCATCAGCCTTGGACCAGTGCAGCTTTTTGTCTTGTTTCTCTAGCACCACTGACACCAGTGATAATGTTGGCTGTCTGTAAGTGGGTCATTAATTTTACTGACCACCAATATAAGGAATGTTCTTCCTAATTTCTACCAATGTATGGAGGCACTACACTAACCACCACTGTAATTACCAATCTTTCCACTGACCACTAGCACAAGTGTTCCCTTCTTTTATTGACCACCAATGTACCATGAGCTGCAGATTTAATCAGGGTTTGCTGAGACCTGAAGATTATTTCAAGGGTTCCTTTATGCGAAAGGTTGAGAAAGGCTGCCTTAGGCTTTTTTGCACTTCCTATTCCAGGTACATAAAAAAAAGTGAGAGCAAACCTTTTTAAATACTCCCTTTGACAGCTGTCACAACAGGTGACTACCCTTTTTTAATGTCATCTACCTTTGATTTTTTCTGGTATTTCCCCATGAAATGACACAAACTCTGATTTGCTGGTGCAATAATCAGTGGCAGATTGAATCAGAATAGGTAGAGTTCTACACTCATGTTAAAGATCCTAAAGAAGTAGCCCATACTAATCAGTACAGTCCAGAAACAAGTGGGAAAGTAAACTATAGAATTTGATTAGTTGTTATGGCCTGCTTCGCTTTTTTTTACTCTATTTTTCATGAATCCTTTTTCTTTGACATACAATGGAATGCATTTATGGAAGACTCTGCACTGTTCATGCCAGGATTCTTGAATATTTTTCTAAGAAATATTACATATTCAGTATTAGTTGGTTTGGTTTCTTGCTGCAACAGATGCACAATGACCTTACTAGTATTAATACTTTATAAAACTTTTGTATTACTTACTACTTTGTAAACTTGTCAGCAATGTGAGGCTGAAGCATTACATTTGTTGCAGCTCAATTTCCCGGGATGCCTACGCTTCCTGTAACAAGCCTGATATTTAGCAACTGCGGACACACATCCTATATAATTATATTTCTAATCTAATGTTGTGCATAATGCATTGCCCCGTCTTTCTATTTGTTATCAAATTATAACTTGATGCCCAGAGGCTGAGAGCCGGCTCATGTCTTTTGTTATCAGCGTAACGCCATAGTCAAAGTATGGGATGAACAGGGTTCTCTTAATTAAACTCTGATGATGTCAGAATTATTATGTTCAAAAACTACCACTTTGCAAACTATATATATCTAATTTTTTTTTTTTCACATGTCTTGTCCTACAAAATTATAGGCTACCTAGCTACAATGGGAAATTTGGAAGGATGATAGCCACTGAGAAAAATGGGAGTCTATATTTTAAATTTAGGTATCGGACCATTAAGATTGGTACTGCCATGGTCTGTTATGGACCCCCATCATGCCCCTGGTGATGTTGTCATAAGGGGCGGGGCCTCCGGGTGAGGTCACCCGCTGACCCAGCCCCATGCCAATATAAGTAGCGGCACACCGTGCACCCAGCATTACAACGGGAGAGAGCATTGAGACAATATCGGAGGAAGAACAGAGGGAGGAGACAGCAGAGAAGATCCATCAGAGGCAGAAGACAGCGGACAGAGGGAGAAGAACCGGAGAGGGGAGAAGAACTGGCAGAAGAGGAAGACATCAGCAGAGAAGAGAGAAGAGCCAGAGAGGGGAGAAGAAATCGGAAGAGACGCTGGAGCTGCCTTAATAAATTTCTTTAAATACCTGTGTACTGCGTTTTATTTTTGACACTTTTTCTTTTGGTGAATGGGTAGGGGTACAATGTACCCCATACTCATTCACATAGGGTGGGAGGCTGGGATCTGGGGCCCCTCTTATTAAAGAAGGCTTCCAGATTCCAATAAGCACCCTGCCCACAGACCCCGACAACATACGCTCAGGGTTGTCGGGAAGAGGCCCTTGTCCCCATCAATATAGGGGCAAGGTGCTTTGGGGTGGGGGGGGTGCAGCACCAACCCCCCCATGTTGAGGGCATGAGGCCTGGTATGGTTCGGGAGGGGGGGCACTCACTTGTCCCCACCCCCTTTCCTGGGTTGTGTGCTCGGATAAGGGTCTGGTATGGATTTTGGGGGACCCCGTGCCATTTTTCCATTTTTTTTGGTTTTCCCCTCAAAATCCATATCAGACCGAAGGGCCTGGTATGGTCTTGGAGGGGAACCCATGCCTTTTTTTCCTCCTAAAGATTCATACCAGACAAAGTGCCTAGTATTGTCGGGGATAAAAGTCAGATCCCTGTTCATTGAAGTCGGATGGATGTCGGACTTTAAGTCGCAGGGCAAAGTCGGATCCACTGTCGTACGACTGTCGTGTCATACCAGTTTGAACCCGGCTTTAAGCAACACCCATTCTATTGGTCATGCCTCCAGGGGATCAGCGGGTGATCTTGATATCTTCAAGGTATCCCTGCAAACTATTTTCAAATGTTGGAAACTATGTGGGAGATAGTGTCTCCGAGCTTTTGTATGTAAGGTGCATTGATATGCTATGATCAGTATCTCTGCACAAAGTTGCAACCAAACCTACAACTGTTCCAGTCAACCCCCACCAGCTATTTCTGCTCCCCATTTTGCATGATGTTTAAATTCACGGTTAATACTAAAAATTATTTTGATGTTTGAAATGTTTTTCTCCAGATGACAGGCATGCTAAGTGTGCCGCTGTCTTGTGTGACTTGTGGGAATGTATCTGGTTGTACAAATCTCTTAACCAATAGAGAAAACTGTAAAGAAGCAGGATAAGGGTTGATCTGCTCCAGAGGGGTTTGGCATTCCAGATAGCAAGGATAATCTGCCACAAATTTGTGGCAGTGTAAATTATAAGTCTGTTAACCTGATGCACATTTTGACTGCCAAGTTGCACACTTACAGAGCACTTTAAGCACAAGTTTTAGTTGACACTTTTCCAATTTGTAGCAAATTTGCATGGCACGTCTCTAGCAAAAGCAAAGTTGCAGTGGTGAGTCTACACCAAGAGCTCTGCAAGTCTACAGTATGAAAATTCAGCCACAGTGACCCCTGTGGTGGGATGACTATTGCACAACATAACTGAACCAAAACTTGCAGCAGACTTGTAGAATGTTTGCAAAGAATGTTGTTCTGGAGTCATGCAATACGGACTTGCTGCAATTGTGCAACTAATGTGTGAAGCCTGGCAAGTCTAGTAATAGCTTAGCAAGTCATTTTCAAACGTGAAGCACAATTGCTTGCTATCTGGGATATTACTTTGAACTGTTGGTGCTCTACATTTAGACGTAATGCTGGAAGTCTAAATCAATACTGCATCATATATTTTTCTATTTCTTCCATTTTACTTTTTCTTACTTTTTTTTCTGGAACAGTGGTCATCCCGGTTTGTTCTTTTAGCTAAATTCTAGTTCAGAACATCTAAATGTACTTTTTTCTTTAGCAATCTGAGACACAACCTCTTCCGTTCTTCCCATTCTAGAATAACTACAGTATATTTGTAAAGTTTTGATATTATTACACTGTTATACTGTTTGAACTTTTCTCCTCCTCTTCTAGTAGATCTATGACTCCACAGTGGAGGGGAATTAATAGAATGCTGCAGTAAATGTTTCCAGCAGTTTCTCTTTTCTTAACCCTTTAAATCAGACCTAAAGTCATATACTGTCCCCTTTGCTGCCTGCTATCTTTAAAGCTAAAAGGAGCAGATGAATAATTACCTGTTTCGGGGTCCATCTGGTCTGCTTGTTCTGTGCTACTTCCAGCAATTAGCCATGATTTTTATGTGAGGCAGAGGTATTGATTATATATAACTGGACAGAAAGCAGCAGCACTCTCCCCTCATGTAAGTGCGTTCATTGTTAGACTGACAACATTGTATTTTTGTAATGACTAATTGTGTTTTTTTTTGTTTATTTTCTATCCCAGGTATTCAGGAAAAGTGAAAGACCAAACCTACATTGTTACCTTCCTTGTAACATGTTTTGTGCTACCTCTGATGCTTATATTTGTGTCCTATGGAAAGCTAATGAAGAAGTTGAGAAAGGTGCGTAAATCTAGGAATGTGAACAAACAGCAGTTCTAAGGGACTAGGTATGAGAATACCTTGACAAAGACTGAAATGGACCTCTTATGTATTATAACCTTTAATTCCAGTATTTTGCTCCTCCAGTTCTTATGTATCACTGACAGATCATGTTTTTAGCATTTCCTTCATAACTGTACTGATTTTGTGACTTGGATGCTTTGTCAGTTCTGTTGCAAAAATGTATAAAAAAAAAAAATGCAACTAATTCCTTTTACATCAGTTTACGCATCCGTCTTCAGTTCAGTTTATATCAGTTGTGATATTCTAGGTTCTCGATCACCAGCCAGCTGAATTTGTAAATGCAAAGAGTCTTTTCCAAAAACAGCACAAACACAAATAGCTTTCTTCATCAGACAAAAAAAAGGCAGTCCACACAATCTAGTGTAGCCATGCCCCCGTAGGGGTTGCAGTTGTTGTACTGCTCCCTTTCTTTTACACTTTAGGGCTCATGCACACTGCAGCTCAAAAAAAAAAAGCTGCTTTTACAGGCATTTGCACTTTTATTTCAGCTTGAAGAAGCTTGTGCTTTTTTGTGCTCTTGTGCACTTTTTTATTGAGCTTCTTCAAGCTCCATCAGGCTCTTTTGATCTTTTTTGAGCATAAAGTGTTTTTTTCACAAACCCTCCTAGATAGTATTTTCCTAATCACTGTATAAACATAACAAAAATCTGGAACAAATGTTTTCGCAAGTTTTCAAGCTTCTTTGAGCTCTTTGGGACACTAGCTCCACTAAAAATTGTGAGTTTAGTGGGAGTTTTTTTCTGCCTTTAGGAGCATACGCCTGAAAACCCTGAAAAAGCCAAAGTGTGCATGGACACATTAGCTAATATGGAGGGGCGTTTCTAGGCAAAAAAGAGCTCAAAAGCCTGTAGCTACTTCTTTGAGCTCCTTTGAGCTGCAGTGTGCATGAGCCCTTATAGGCAAGTTGGTTCTCCAGATTACTGAAGTACATTTATACTTCTTTGCTCCAAGCCAGCCTAAAAAGTGCAAACATTTCAGAAAGGGATCAAACTGCTAAAATGTACAAGTTGTTAGGCACAAAGTTGTGTTTCCATTGATGCAATCAGGCAAGGCTGTCTTTAACATGGGGTAAAAGGGGCAGCTGCCCCGGGCCCAGTCATTGTTGTGGGGCCCAAAGCAGCTGCCCCTTGAGCCCATGCCAGAGGCAGAACTACCAGCAGGGCATTTAGAGGGGCACAGCCGATGGAGGGTGCTGACCCGCGTACAGCACAATGCCGGATCCCGGCACAGGGAATAGAGCGTGGAGGAGAGGGTGGGCACCACAACACTGCATCACTCCCTCTGGTTCGGTTCGCACCAGAACCTTCGAACCGACCGAAAGTTCGCGCGAACCTTCGAACCGACCGAAAGTTTTCGAACCCTATACGTTATAATGGACGCGAACGTTCGAAATCAAAAGTGCTAATTACAACGGCCAATATGCATGTTAATGTCATAAAACAGGTTTGGGGACCCGGGTCCTGCCCCAGGGGACATATATCAATGCAAAAAGAACTTTTAAAAACTAACGTTTTTTCGGGAGCAGTCATTTTAATGATGCATAAAGTGAAAAAAAAAAAGTGAAATTTTCCTTTAAATATGGTACCTGGGGGGTGTCTAAAGTATGCCTGTGAAGTGGCATGTGTTTCCCGTGTTTAGAACTGTCCTTGCACAAAATGACATTTTTAAAGGAAAAAAAGAAGCCATTTAAAACCACTTGCGGCTTTAGGTTTGTTCTTAAGTAGAATCTGAACAGGTACATTATGAAGTGTAGCTCCATCCCAAAAAAAAAAAATCTATTTTTAAGCTTTTTGGAGAACATAGGGAGGGGTTATCACCCCTGTAACATTTGCTGTCTTTGCACATCTGTTCAGAACATGTCACCTCACTTTCCGTCCCAATGACAAGTGTTTTTGGAAAAAGTGGGGTTTTAATTGAAACAAGGATTGGTGATAAAGTATCAGTAGAGAGGAGATACCTTTTTCCCAAATTAAATCTAACAGGATAGAATTTCCCTTCCTAGGGGTAGATTTCCTCTCACTTCCTGTTTTCTCTTTCCATTTGCAAGTAGGAGTCGTTTGTAAGTTGGATGTTTGAAAGTAGGGGCCTGGCGTATATACTCTGCAGAAATTTGCCCTATTAGATGTTGGTGTAGCCACAAGACTGGTGGGCACAGGAATGGGCCCTGCTGTGAGTTAATAGATCAAGATTTGTAATTGCATGCACCTGTTGAACAGGGCAGAAAAATTGGGGGTGGTGGTGGTGGTGGTGGACGGTGTTGCCACAAGACTGTAAGCTCTCACAGTTACTCTTGGTGGGCGCAGGAATGGGCCCTACTGTGAGTTATTAGATCAAGATTTGTAATTGCAAGCACCTGATGAACAGGGCAGAAAAATTGGGCCTTTGGCGGTGGTGGTGGACGGTGTTGCCACAAGACTGTAAGCTCTCACAGTTACTCTTGGTGGGCGCAAGAATGGGCCCTGCTGTGAGTTATTAGATCAAGATTTGTAATTGCAAGCACCTGATGAACAGGGCAGAAAAATTGGGCCTTTGGCGGTGGTGGACGGTGTTGCCACAAGACTGTAAGCTCTCACAGTTACTCTTGGTGGGCGCAAGAATGGGCCCTGCTGTGAGTTATTAGATCAAGATTTGTAATTGCAAGCACCTGATGAACAGGGCAGAAAAATTGGGCCTTTGGCGGTGGTGGTGGACGGTGTTGCCACAAGACTGTAAGCTCTCACAGTTACTCTTGGTGGGCGCAAGAATGGGCCCTGCTGTGAGTTATTAGATCAAGATTTGTAATTGCAAGCACCTGATGAACAGGGCAGAAAAATTGGGCCTTTGGCGGTGGTGGACGGTGTTGCCACAAGACTGTAAGCTCTCACAGTTACTCTTGGTGGGCGCAAGAATGGGCCCTGCTGTGAGTTATTAGATCAAGATTTGTAATTGCAAGCACCTGATGAACAGGGCAGAAAAATTGGGCCTTTGGCGGTGGTGGTGGACGGTGTTGCCACAAGACTGTAGGCCCTCATAGTTACTCTTGGTGGGCGCAGGAATGGGCCCTGCTGTGAACTATTAGATCAAGATTTGTAATTACCCGCCCCTGTTAAACAGGGGCTGAAAAATTGTGCCTTAGGCACTGGTGCTGGTGCCACAACACTGCAACCCCTCACAGATACTGTACTTGGAGCACAGCAGTCACACGTGTTGCAAAGCATTTTTTTAAAAAATTGTAATTACCCGCCCCTGTTAAACAGGGGCTGAAAAATTGTGCCTTAGGCACTGGTGCTGGTGCCACAACACTGCAACCCCTCACAGATACTGTACTTGGAGCACAGCAGTCACACGTGTTGCAAAGCATTTTTTTTTTTTAAAAAATTGTAATTACCCGCCCCTGTTAAACAGGGGCTGAAAAATTGTGCCTTAGGCACTGGTGCTGGTGCCACAACACTGCAACCCCTCACAGATACTGTACTTGGAGCACAGCAGTCACACGTGTTGCGAAGCATTTTTTTAAAAAATTGTAATTACCCGCCCCTGTTAAACAGGGGCTGAAAAATTGTGCCTTAGGCACTGGTGCTGGTGCCACAACACTGCAACCCCTCACAGATACTGTACTTGGAGCACAGCAGTCACACGTGTTGCGAAGCATTTTTTTAAAAAATTGTAATTACCCGCCCCTGTTAAACAGGGGCTGAAAAATTGTGCCTTAGGCACTGGTGCTGGTGCCACAACACTGCAACCCCTCACAGATACTGTACTTGGAGCACAGCAGTCACACGTGTTGCGAAGCATTTTTTTAAAAAATTGTAATTACCCGCCCCTGTTAAACAGGGGCTGAAAAATTGTGCCTTAGGCACTGGTGCTGGTGCCACAACACTGCAACCCCTCACAGATACTGTACTTGGAGCACAGCAGTCACACGTGTTGCGAAGCATTTTTTTATAAAAATTGTATGTACACGCCCCTGTTAAACAGGGGCTGAAAAATTGTGCCTTAGGCACTGGTGTGGTGGCATGGATCATTGAGGAGGAGGAAGAGGATAGTCAGTGAACATAAGAGGACAGTCACTCAGCATCAGCATAGGCAGTCTTGAAGGGATGTGATATTAAAAATTATTCGGTTATATCCGCCTCAGGTGCCTGGTAGCTGGTGGTGATCCAAGACTGATTCATTTTGATGAAGGTCAGTCGATCAACCGAGGCGGTGGACAGGCGCACCCTATGATCGGTGACAAATCCTCCAGCAGCACTGAATGTGCGTTCGGAAAGAACGCTGGAGGCAGGACAGGCCAGTAGCTCAATTGCATACTGTGCAAGCTCTGGCCAGTGATCCATCCTCAGGACCCAGTAAGCCAGAGGATTTTCGGTGGGAAAGGTGTCCAAGTCTGACCTTGCCCCAAGGTATTCCTGCACCATGTATATCAGACGCTGGCGATGGTTGCTGGAACCGATCATACCTTGGGGCTGCGGACTAAAAAATTGTCTGAACGCATCGGTCAGACGTCCACCTTCCCCACCGCTCCTTCTGCTACTGACCGAAGCCTCAGCAACTCGTCGCCCAGGACCAGGAGTTTGTAGCCTCCCAGTTTCTGGGAACGCGTTGCACAGACCTTTCTGCAAGGCCTCCCTGAGATGTCTCATCCTCTGCTCCCTCTGCGACGGCAAGATAAGGTCCGCAACCTTACCCTTGTACCGCGGATCAAGGAGAGTGGCCAGCCAGTAATGGTCCCTCTCCTTGATCCGAAGAACACGAGGATCCTTCCGCAGGCTTTGCAGGATCAGGGAGGCCATGCAGCGTAGGTTAGCTGAGGCATTCGGTCCGGAGTCTTCTGGGTCACTGAGGATGACATGATCGCCAGCCACCTCCTCCCAGCCACGTACAAGTCCACTGGTTTGTTGGGACTGTACATCATCCCTAAAAGACTGCTGCTGCTGATGCTGAGTGCCAGGCTCCACCTCCATGCTCACACAATCCTCCTCCTCCTCCTCCTCCTCCTCCTCCTCATCCTCTTCCTGTGTGATGGGTGGGACAGGAGGAACACTGTCCGGATAAAGGGGGCCTTGAGAGGCAAGGAAGTCCTCCTCTTCCTGCCTCTGTTCTGCCTCAAGTGCCCTGTCCATTATCCCACGCAGCGTATGCTCCAACAGGTGGACAAGAGGGACAGTGTCACTGATGCATGCACTGTCACTGCTCACCATCCTCGTGGCCTCCTCAAATGGTGAGAGGACAGTGCATGCATCCCTGATCATGCTCCACTGACGTGGGGAAAAAAAAAAACCAAGCTCCCCTGACCCTGTCCTGGTGCCATAGTCACAAAGGTACTCATTGATGGCCCTCTGCTGCGTGTGCAGTCGCTGCAGCATGGCCAACGTTGAGTTCCACCTGGTGGGCATGTCACATATTAGGCGGTTCTTGGGCAGGTTCAGCTCCTTTTGCAGCTCAGTCAGCCGAGCACTGGCATTATAAGATCGGCGGAAATGCACACAGACTTTCCTGGCCTGCCTCAGGACATCCTGTAAGCCTGGGAACCTGCCCAAGAACCGCTGCACCACCAGGTTGAGGACGTGAGCCATGCAGGGCACATGGGTGAGCTGCCCCTGTCGCAGGGCGGAGAGGAGGTTGGTGCCATTGTCAGAAACGACCATTCCTGGCTTAAGCTGACGTGGCGTCAACCACCTCTCGGCCTGCCCCTGCAGAGCTGCCAGAACCTCTGGCCCAGTGTGGCTCCTGTCCCCCAAACACACCAGCGCAAGCACGGCATGGCATCTTTTTGCCTGCGTACTTGCGTAGCCCCTTGTACGCCTACGGAGCACCGCTGGTTCCAAGGACAGAGCACTGGAGGAAGAAGAAGAGGAGGGGGGGGGTGGAGGAGAGGTGTGTCACAACCAGTAGCAGTAGTAGCGTTTTGGAGGCGTGGTGGCGGAACAACCTCCAACACTACTGCACCTTGTCCTGCATCCCTCCCAGCTGCCAATAGAGTGACCCAATGGGCCGTGAAAGAAAGGTACCGTCCCTGTCCATGCCTGCTGGACCATGAGTCAGCGGTAATATGCACCTTACCGCTGACCGCCCTGTCCAGCGAGGCATGGACATTGCCCTCCACATGCCGGTAGAGAGACGGAATCGCCTTCCGTGAGAGAAAGTGGCGTTTGGGAACCTGCCACTGAGGAACCGCACATTGAACAAACTCACGGAAGGGGGCCGAGTCTACCAACTGAAAAGGCAGCAGTTGAAGTGCTAGCAATTTAGCCAGGCTAGCATTCAACCGCTGGGCATGTGGATGGCTGGGAGTGTACTTCTTTCTACGGTCCAGCAGCTGGGGCAGGGAAATTTGCCTGCTGCAATCGGACGTCGGTGTACTGCAAGTACTTGGTTGTGACACACCTAATTCTACACCTTCAGTCCTCTCAGAGCAGCTTTCAGAGAGGACTGAAGGTGTAGTGGGGATGGAGATCCCAGCTGAGGAGGAGCAAGGAGAGGTCCGCTTAGTTCTTTGGTGTGGGTCTTTTATGTGTGCCTGCCAACGAGCTGCATGGCAGGTCGCCATATGTCTGGTCATGCTTGTGGTGCCCAAGCGGCTGATGTTTTGGCCACGCGAGATACGCTTGAGACAAATATTGCAAATAGCAGTGGTGCGATCTGCTGCACTCGTCTCAAAAAAGGCCCACACCAAAGAACTTTTCTGATAACGTGCAGAGGCAGCGCCCTGCACAGGCGGAGCTCTGCGGTGTTGTACAGTTGCTGTGCTGGCCTCTACCTGGCCTCCAGGGGGCACCCTGCCTCGTTGGACATGTGACGCCGCATCCTCCTCCTCCTCGTCCTCCTCCTCATCCTCTCTCCCTTCAGGCACCCACGTGGAGTCAGTGACCTCATCATCCCCTCCCTCCTCACCACTAGAGCAAACCTGGCAGTAAGCTGCAGCTGGTGGAACAGTACTGCCAGATTCCTCAAGCTGGGTATCATCATCCGAGCCTTCGAATCGTTGGGCATCCTCCTGGAGCATGTACCCAACACTGTGCTCAAAGAGTTCGGGGGACTCCTCAGGAGGACATGGTGGGTCTAGGGAAGGGGTGGCTGATGATGCTCTGCCAGTACCCTGAGCCTGGGTGAGAGAGGATGAGGAGGATGAGGAGGGCTTGGTCATCCATTCTACCAAGCCTTCAGCATGATGCGGCTCCACATGTCCAGCTGCCGAAAACAAAGACGCGCGTGTCCCATGGCCACGTGCTGATGACGATGCACGACCACGTCCACGTCCACGGCCACGTCCACTAGAAACAGAGCCTGCCTGCCCTATGTTCTTGGCTCTGCACGCTCTGCCTCCCCTTGGCGGTCTTCCAGCCATTGTAGTCGGTAGTCCTGTGGGTGCTGCTGAGAAGAATATATAGGAGCTCTGTGTGATGCCACTAACACACTAGAAGTCCTGTGGGTGCTGCTGAGAAGAAAATATAGGAGCTCTGTGTGATGCCACTAACACACTAGAAGTCCTATGGGTGCTTCTGCAAAGAAAATAGAGGAGCTCTGTGTGATGCCACTAACACACTAGAAGTCCTGTGGGTGCTGCTGAGAAGAAAATATAGGAGCTCTGTGTGATGCCACTAACACACTAGAAGTCCTGTGGGTGCTGCTGAGAAGAAAATATAGGAGCTCTGTGTGATGCCACTAACACACTAGAAGTCCTATGGGTGCTTCTGCAAAGAAAATAGAGGAGCTCTGTGTGATGCCACTAACACACTAGAAGTCCTATGGGTGCTTCTGCAAAGAAAATAGAGGAGCTCTGTGTGATGCCACTAACACACTAGAAGTCCTGTGGGTGCTTCTGCAAAGAAAATAGAGGAGCTCTGTGTGATGCCACTAACACACTAGAAGTCCTGTGGGTGCTTCTGCAAAGAAAATAGAGGAGCTCTGTGTGATGCCACTAACACACTAGAAGTCCTGTGGGTGCTGCTGAGAAGAAAAATATAGGAGCTCTGTGTGATGCCACTAACACACTAGAAGTCCTATGGGTGCTTCTGCAAAGAAAATAGAGGAGCTCTGTGTGATGCCACTAACACACTAGAAGTCCTGTGGGTGCTTCTGCAAAGAAAATAGAGGAGCTCTGTGTGATGCCACTAACACACTAGAAGTCCTGTGGGTGCTTCTGCAAAGAAAATAGAGGAGCTCTGTGTGATGCCACTAACACACTAGAAGTCCTGTGGGTGCTGCTGAGAAGAAAATATAGGAGCTCTGTGTGATGCCACTAACACACTAGAAGTCCTATGGGTGCTTCTGGGAAGAAAATATAGGAGCTCTGTGTGATGCCACTAACACACTAGAAGTCCTATGGGTGCTTCTGGGAAGAAAATATAGGATCTCTGTGTGATGCCACTAACACACTTCAAGTCCTATGGGTGCTTCTGGGAACAAAATATAGGAGGTCTGTGTGATGCCACTAACACACTTCAAGTCCTATGGGTGCTTCTGGGAAAAAATATAGGATCTCTGTGTGATGGACTAACACACTTCAAGTCCTATAGGTGCTTCTGGGAACAAAATATAGGATCTCTGTGTGATGGGACTAACACACTTCAAGTCCTATAGGTGCTTCTGGGAAGAAAATATAGGGTCTGTGTGATGGGACTAACACACTTCAAGTCCTATAGGTGCTTCTGGGAACAAAATATAGATCTCTGTGTGATTGGACTAACACACTTCAAGTCCTATAGGTGCTTCTGGGAAGAAAATATATGATCTCTGTGTGATGGGACTAACACACTTCAAGTCCTATAGTTGCTTCTGGGAACAAAATATATGATCTCTGTGTGATGGGACTAACACACTTCAAGTCCTATAGGTGCCTCTGGGAAGATAATATATGTCTGTGTGATGGGACTAACACACTTCAAGTCCTATAGGTGCTTCTGGGAAGAAAATATAGGATCTCTGTGTGATGGGACTAACACACTTCAAGTCCTATAGGTGCTTCTGGGAACAAAATATATGATCTCTGTGTGATGGGACTAACACACTTCAAGTCCTATAGGTGCTTCTGGAACAAAAATATATGATCTCTGTGTGATGGGACTAACACACTTCAAGTCCTATAGGTGCTTCTGGGAACAAAATATATGATCTCTGTGTGATGGGACTAACACACTTCAAGTCCTATAGGTGCTTCTGGGAACAAAATATATGATCTCTGTGTGATGGGACTAACACACTTCAAGTCCTATAGGTGCTTCTGGGAAGAAAATATATGATCTCTGTGTGATGGGACTAACACACTTCAAGTCCTATAGGTGCTTCTGGGAAGAAAAATATATGATCTCTGTGTGATGGGACTAACACACTTCAAGTCCTATAGGTGCTTCTGGGAACAAAATATATGATCTCTGTGTGATGGGACTAACACACTTCAAGTCCTATAGGTGCTTCTGGGAACAAAATATATGATCTCTGTGTGATTGGACTAACACACTTCAAGTCCTATAGGTGCTTCTGGGATCAAAATATATGATCTCTGTGTGATGGGACTAACACACTTCAAGTCCTATAGGTGCTTCTGGGATCAAAATATATGATCTCTGTGTGATGGGACTAACACACTTCAAGTCCTATAGGTGCTTCTGGGAACAAAATATATGATCTCTGTGTGATGGGACTAACACACTTCAAGTCCTATAGGTGCTTCTGGGAAGAAAATATAGGTCTGTGTGATGGGACTAACACACTTCAAGTCCTATAGGTGCTTCTGGGAACAAAATATATGATCTCTGTGTGATGGGACTAACACACTTCAAGTCCTATAGGTGCTTCTGGGATCAAAATATATGATCTCTGTGTGATGGGACTAACACACTTCAAGTCCTATAGGTGCTTCTGGGAACAAAATATATGATCTCTGTGTGATGGGACTAACACACTTCAAGTCCTATAGGTGCCTCTGGGAAGATAATATAGGTCTGTGTGATGGGACTAACACACTTCAAGTCCTATAGGTGCTTCTGGGAACAAAATATATGATCTCTGTGTGATGGGACTAACACACTTCAAGTCCTATAGGTGCTTCTGGGAAGAAAATATATGATCTCTGTGTGATGGGACTAACACACTTCAAGTCCTATAGGTGCTTCTGGGAAGAAAATATATGATCTCTGTGTGATGGGACTAACACACTTCAAGTCCTATAGGTGCTTCTGGGAAGAAAATATATGATCTCTGTGTGATGGGACTAACACACTTCAAGTCCTATAGGTGCTTCTGGGAACAAAATATATGATCTCTGTGTGATGGGACTAACACACTTCAAGTCCTATAGGTGCTTCTGGGAACAAAATATATGATCTCTGTGTGATGGGACTAACACACTTCAAGTCCTATAGGTGCTTCTGGGAACAAAATATATGATCTCTGTGTGATGGGACTAACACACTTCAAGTCCTATAGGTGCTTCTGGGAACAAAATATATGATCTCTGTGTGATGGGACTAACACACTTCAAGTCCTATAGGTGCTTCTGGGAACAAAATATATGATCTCTGTGTGATGGGACTAACACACACTTCAAGTCCTATTGGTGCTTCTGGGAACAAAATATATGATCTCTGTGTGATGGGACTAACACACTTCAAGTCCTATAGGTGCTTCTGGGAACAAAATATATGATCTCTGTGTGATGGGACTAACACACTTCAAGTCCTATAGGTGCTTCTGGGAACAAAATATATGATCTCTGTGTGATGGGACTAACACACTTCAAGTCCTATAGGTGCTTCTGGGAACAAAATATATGATCTCTGTGTGATGGGACTAACACACTTCAAGTCCTATAGGTGCTTCTGGGAAGAAAATATAGGTCTGTGTGATGGGACTAACACACTTCAAGTCCTATAGGTGCTTCTGGGAACAAAATATATGATCTCTGTGTGATGGGACTAACACACTTCAAGTCCTATAGGTGCTTCTGGGATCAAAATATATGATCTCTGTGTGATGGGACTAACACACTTCAAGTCCTATAGGTGCTTCTGGGAACAAAATATATGATCTCTGTGTGATTGGACTAACACACTTCAAGTCCTATAGGTGCTTCTGGGAAAAATATATGATCTCTGTGTGATGGGACTAACACACTTCAAGTCCTATAGGTGCTTCTGGGAACAAAATATATGATCTCTGTGTGATGGGACTAACACACTTCAAGTCCTATAGGTGCTTCTGGGAAGATAATATAGGTCTGTGTGATGGGACTAACACACTTCAAGTCCTATAGGTGCTTCTGGGAACAAAATATATGATCTCTGTGTGATGGGACTAACACACTTCAAGTCCTATAGGTGCTTCTGGGAAGAAAATATATGATCTCTGTGTGATGGGACTAACACACTTCAAGTCCTATAGGTGCTTCTGGGAAGAAAATATATGATCTCTGTGTGATGGGACTAACACACTTCAAGTCCTATAGGTGCTTCTGGGAAGAAAATATATGATCTCTGTGTGATGGGACTAACACACTTCAAGTCCTATAGGTGCTTCTGGGAACAAAATATATGATCTCTGTGTGATGGGACTAACACACTTCAAGTCCTATAGGTGCTTCTGGGAAGAAAATATATGATCTCTGTGTGATGGGACTAACACACTTCAAGTCCTATAGGTGCTTCTGGGAACAAAATATATGATCTCTGTGTGATGGGACTAACACACTTCAAGTCCTATAGGTGCTTCTGGGAACAAAATATATGATCTCTGTGTGATGGGACTAACACACTTCAAGTCCTATAGGTGCTTCTGGGAACAAAATATATGATCTCTGTGTGATTGGACTAACACACTTCAAGTCCTATAGGTGCTTCTGGGATCAAAATATATGATCTCTGTGTGATGGGACTAACACACTTCAAGTCCTATAGGTGCTTCTGGGATCAAAATATATGATCTCTGTGTGATGGGACTAACACACTTCAAGTCCTATAGGTGCTTCTGGGAACAAAATATATGATCTCTGTGTGATGGGACTAACACACTTCAAGTCCTATAGGTGCCTCTGGGAAGAAAATATAGGTCTGTGTGATGGGACTAACACACTTCAAGTCCTATAGGTGCTTCTGGGAACAAAATATATGATCTCTGTGTGATTGGACTAACACACTTCAAGTCCTATAGGTGCTTCTGGGATCAAAATATATGATCTCTGTGTGATGGGACTAACACACTTCAAGTCCTATAGGTGCTTCTGGGAACAAAATATATGATCTCTGTGTGATGGGACTAACACACTTCAAGTCCTATAGGTGCCTCTGGGAAGATAATATAGGTCTGTGTGATGGGACTAACACACTTCAAGTCCTATAGGTGCTTCTGGGAACAAAATATATGATCTCTGTGTTATGGGACTAACACACTTCAAGTCCTATAGGTGCTTCTGGGAAGAAAATATATGATCTCTGTGTGATGGGACTAACACACTTCAAGTCCTATAGGTGCTTCTGGGAAGAAAATATATGATCTCTGTGTGATGGGACTAACACACTTCAAGTCCTATAGGTGCTTCTGGGAACAAAATATATGATCTCTGTGTGATGGGACTAACACACTTCAAGTCCTATAGGTGCTTCTGGGAACAAAATATATGATCTCTGTGTGATGGGACTAACACACTTCAAGTCCTATAGGTGCTTCTGGGAACAAAATATATGATCTCTGTGTGATGGGACTAACACACTTCAAGTCCTATAGGTGCTTCTGGGAAGAAAATATATGATCTCTGTGTGATGGGACTAACACACTTCAAGTCCTATAGGTGCTTCTGGGAACAAAATATATGATCTCTGTGTGATGGGACGAACACACTTCAAGTCCTATAGGTGCTTCTGGGAACAAAATATATGATCTCTGTGTGATGGGACTAACACACTTCAAGTCCTATAGGTGCTTCTGGGAACAAAATATATGATCTCTGTGTGATTGGACTAACACACTTCAAGTCCTATAGGTGCTTCTGGGAACAAAATATAGGAGCTCTGCCTGCCTGCCACGAACACACTACAAGTCCTATAGGTGCTTCTGGGAACAAAATATAGGAGCTCTGCCTGCCTGCCAGGAACACACTACAAGTCCTATAGGTGCTTCTGGGAACAAAATATAGGAGCTCTGCCTGCCTGCCACGAACACACTACAAGTCCTATAGGCGCTTCTGGGAACAAAATATATGATCTCTGTGTGATGGGACTAACACACTTCAAGTCCTATAGGTGCTTCTGGGAACAAAATATATGATCTCTGTGTGATGGGACTAACACACTTCAAGTCCTATAGGTGCTTCTGGGAACAAAATATATGATCTCTGTGTGATGGGACTAACACACTTCAAGTCCTATAGGTGCTTCTGGGAACAAAATATATGATCTCTGTGTGATTGGACTAACACACTTCAAGTCCTATAGGTGCTTCTGGGATCAAAATATATGATCTCTGTGTGATGGGACTAACACACTTCAAGTCCTATAGGTGCTTCTGGGATCAAAATATATGATCTCTGTGTGATGGGACTAACACACTTCAAGTCCTATAGGTGCTTCTGGGAACAAAATATATGATCTCTGTGTGATGGGACTAACACACTTCAAGTCCTATAGGTGCCTCTGGGAAGAAAATATAGGTCTGTGTGATGGGACTAACACACTTCAAGTCCTATAGGTGCTTCTGGGAACAAAATATATGATCTCTGTGTGATTGGACTAACACACTTCAAGTCCTATAGGTGCTTCTGGGATCAAAATATATGATCTCTGTGTGATGGGACTAACACACTTCAAGTCCTATAGGTGCTTCTGGGAAGAAAATATATGATCTCTGTGTGATGGGACTAACACACTTCAAGTCCTATAGGTGCCTCTGGGAAGAAAATATATGATCTCTGTGTGATGGGACTAACACACTTCAAGTCCTATAGGTGCTTCTGGGAACAAAATATATGATCTCTGTGTGATGGGACTAACACACTTCAAGTCCTATAGGTGCTTCTGGGAACAAAATATATGATCTCTGTGTGATGGGACTAACACACTTCAAGTCCTATAGGTGCTTCTGGGAACAAAATATATGATCTCTGTGTGATGGGACTAACACACTTCAAGTCCTATAGGTGCTTCTGGGAAGAAAATATATGATCTCTGTGTGATGGGACTAACACACTTCAAGTCCTATAGGTGCTTCTGGGAACAAAATATATGATCTCTGTGTGATGGGACGAACACACTTCAAGTCCTATAGGTGCTTCTGGGAACAAAATATATGATCTCTGTGTGATTGGACTAACACACTTCAAGTCCTATAGGTGCTTCTGGGAACAAAATATAGGAGCTCTGCCTGCCTGCCACGAACACACTACAAGTCCTATAGGTGCTTCTGGGAACAAAATATAGGAGCTCTGCCTGCCTGCCAGGAACACACTACAAGTCCTATAGGTGCTTCTGGGAACAAAATATAGGAGCTCTGCCTGCCTGCCACGAACACACTACAAGTCCTATAGGCGCTTCTGGGAACAAAATATAGGAGCTCTGCCTGCCTGCCACGAACACACTACAAGCCCCTCTTTCTAAATCAATCTTTGTAAATCAATCTATCTAACTCAATCTCTCTAAGTAAATCTCTCTAACTAACTAAATCCAGCAGAGTGTCACAGATCTATCCTGCTCTATCTGCGCCGGAACAGCATGTGACCGGCGCAGACGGCGTGGCGGCCTTTTTATAGGGGGGGGCGTGTACTAAAGCCCCTGAGCTGTAATTGGCTACAGGCGTCCTGCCTGTAGCCAATTATGGCTCTTCGAGTTTCCGGGGCTGTGATTGGCCAAGCATGCGGGGTCACAGTGCATGCTTGGCCAATCATCAGCCAGCAATGCACTGCGCCGGCCGCAATGCATTGCGGGGCCGCTCGCATCACACGAACGTGATGCGAGCGGCCAAAATAGTTCTGGGCTCGCCGAGCGAGCGAACGCCCGGTGCTCGATGCGAACGTGGGTTCGCATCGAGCACCAGGCCCATCCCTACAGCCAAGTACACATACGTGAATTGTATTCCTTGTGTGTATGCATGATACACTGACTGTATGTTCTCTCAAGCCAAGTCTCACCTCACCCTGCAAACTCCAGGACTGGTGGCGGCAGGTGTGTTCTTTACTAAAGAGGTCAGTCCAGTTTACCAAAAAGCTACCCCTGTAGATAAAAACAAAACTGCGCACCTGTGAACAATATTGAATTATGTATCCCAGAAGCCTGTCCAAAAACTCCCATTGCTGAGTTCCCTGGACTGCACTGTTGCTAGAACATTGCTATGAAGCACTAGCATTTGTTGCTTGTCTCCATCACCACATGTTGTACGCTCCCTCAGATTTAAGGATGGGCCCGGTGCTCGATGCGAACCCACGTTCGCATCGAGCACCGGGCGTTCGCTCGCTCGGCGAGCCCAGAACTATTTTGGCCGCTCGCATCACGTTCGTGTGATGCGAGCGGCCCCCGCAATGCATTGCGGCCGGCGCGGCCGACGCAGTGCATTGCTGGCTGATGATTGGCCAAGCATGCACTGTGACCCCGCATGCTTGGCCAATCACAGCCCCGGAAACTCGAAGAGCCATAATTGGCTACAGGCAGGACGCCTGTAGCCAATTACAGCTCAGGGGCTGTAGTACACGCCCCCCCCCTATAAAACGCCGCCACGCCGTCTGCGCCGGTCACATGCTGTTCCGGCGCAGATTGAGCAGGCTGTTCCTGTGACACTCTGCTGCATTTAGATAGATAGAGAGAGAGATTCACTTGCAGAGATTGAGTTAGATAGATTCAGTTACAAAGATTGATTGACAAAGAGGGGCTTGTAGTGTGCTCGTGGCAGGCAGGCAGAGCTCCTATATTTTGTTACCAGAAGCACCTATAGGACTTGTAGTGTGTTCGTGGCAGGCAGGCAGAGCTCCTATATTTTGTTACCAGAAGCACCTATAGGACTTGTAGTGTGTTAGTGGCAGGCAGGCAGAGCTCCTATATTTTGTTACCAGAAGCACCTATAGGACTTGTAGTGTGTTAGTGACAGGCAGGCAGAGCTCCTATATTTTGTTACCAGAAGCACCTATAGGACTTGTAGTGTGTTAGTGGCAGGCAGGCAGAGCTCCTATATTTTGTTACCAGAAGCACCTATAGGACTTGTAGTGTGTTAGTGACAGGCAGGCAGAGCTCCTATATTTTGTTACCAGAAGCACCTATAGGACTTGTAGTGTGTTAGTGACAGGCAGGCAGAGCTCCTATATTTTGTTACCAGAAGCACCTATAGGACTTGTAGTGTGTTAGTGGCAGGCAGGCAGAGCTCCTATATTTTGTTACCAGAAGCACCTATAGGACTTGTAGTGTGTTAGTGACAGGCAGGCAGAGCTCCTATATTTTGTTACCAGAAGCACCTATAGGACTTGTAGTGTGTTAGTGGCAGGCAGGCAGAGCTCCTATATTTTGTTACCAGAAGCACCTATAGGACTTGTAGTGTGTTCGTGGCAGGCAGGCAGAGCTCCTATATTTTGTTCCCAGAAGCACCTATAGGACTTGAAGTGTGTTAGTCCCATCACACACACAGAGCTATATTTTCTTCCCAGAAGCACCTATAGGACTTGAAGTGTGTTAGTCCCATTACACACACAGAGCTATATTTTCTTCCCAGAAGCACCTATAGGACTTGAAGTGTGTTAGTCCCATCACACACACAGAGCTATATTTTCTTCCCAGAAGCACCTATAGGACTTGAAGTGTGTTAGTCCCATTACACACAAAGAGCTATACTTTGTTCCCAGAAGCACCTATAGGACTTGAAGTGTGTTAGTCCCATTACACACACAGAGCTATATTTTCTTCCCAGAAGCACCTATAGGACTTGTAGTGTGTTCGTGGCAGGCAGGCAGAGCTCCTATATTTTGTTCCAGAAGCACTTATAGGACTTGAAGTGTGTTAGTCCCATTACACACACAGAGCTATATTTTGTTCCCAGAAGCACCTATAGGACTTGAAGTGTGTTAGTCCCATCACACACACAGAGCTATATTTTCTTCCCAGAAGCACCTATAGGACTTGAAGTGTGTTAGTCCCATTACACACAAAGAGCTATACTTTGTTCCCAGAAGCACCTATAGGACTTGAAGTGTGTTAGTCCCATTACACACACAGAGCTATATTTTCTTCCCAGAAGCACCTATAGGACTTGAAGTGTGTTAGTCCCATTACACACACAGAGCTATATTTTCTTCCCAGAAGCACCTATAGGACTTGAAGTGTGTTAGTCCCATTACACACACAGAGCTATATTTTCTTCCCAGAAGCACCTATAGGACTTGAAGTGTGTTAGTCCCATTACACACACAGAGCTATATTTTCTTCCCAGAAGCACCTATAGGACTTGAAGTGTGTTAGTCCCATTACACACACAGAGCTATACTTTGTTCCCAGAAGCACCTATAGGACTTGAAGTGTGTTAGTCCCATTACACACACAGAGCTATATTTTCTTCCCAGAAGCACCTATAGGACTTGTAGTGTGTTCGTGGCAGGCAGGCAGAGCTCCTATATTTTGTTCCCAGAAGCACTTATAGGACTTGAAGTGTGTTAGTCCCATTACACACACAGAGCTATATTTTGTTCCCAGAAGCACCTATAGGACTTGAAGTGTGTTAGTCCCATCACACACACAGAGCTATATTTTCTTCCCAGAAGCACCTATAGGACTTGAAGTGTGTTAGTCCCATTACACACAAAGAGCTATACTTTGTTCCCAGAAGCACCTATAGGACTTGAAGTGTGTTAGTCCCATTACACACACAGAGCTATATTTTCTTCCAGAAGCACCTATAGGACTTGAAGTGTGTTAGTCCCATTACACACACAGAGCTATATTTTCTTCCCAGAAGCACCTATAGGACTTGAAGTGTGTTAGTCCCATTACACACACAGAGCTATATTTTCTTCCCAGAAGCACCTATAGGACTTGAAGTGTGTTAGTCCCATCACACACACAGAGCTATATTTTCTTCCCAGAAGCACCTATAGGACTTGAAGTGTGTTAGTCCCATTACACACACAGAGCTATATTTTCTTCCAGAAGCACCTATAGGACTTGAAGTGTGTTAGTCCCATTACACACACAGAGCTATATTTTCTTCCCAGAAGCACCTATAGGACTTGAAGTGTGTTAGTCCCATTACACACACAGAGCTATATTTTCTTCCCAGAAGCACCTATAGGACTTGAAGTGTGTTAGTCCCATTACACACACAGAGCTATATTTTCTTCCCAGAAGCACCTATAGGACTTGTAGTGTGTTAGTGGCAGGCAGGCAGAGCTCCTATATTTTGTTACCAGAAGCACCTATAGGACTTGTAGTGTGTTCGTGGCAGGCAGGCAGAGCTCCTATATTTTGTTCCCAGAGGCACCTATAGGACTTGAAGTGTGTTAGTCCCATTACACACACAGAGCTATATTTTCTTCCCAGAAGCACCTATAGGACTTGAAGTGTGTTAGTCCCATTACACACACAGAGCTATATTTTCTTCCCAGAAGCACCTATAGGACTTGTAGTGTGTTAGTGGCAGGCAGGCAGAGCTCCTATATTTTGTTACCAGAAGCACCTATAGGACTTGTAGTGTGTTCGTGGCAGGCAGGCAGAGCTCCTATATTTTGTTCCCAGAGGCACCTATAGGACTTGAAGTGTGTTAGTCCCATTACACACACAGAGCTATATTTTCTTCCCAGAAGCACCTATAGGACTTGAAGTGTGTTAGTCCCATTACACACACAGAGCTATATTTTCTTCCCAGAAGCACCTATAGGACTTGTAGTGTGTTAGTGGCAGGCAGGCAGAGCTCCTATATTTTGTTACCAGAAGCACCTATAGGACTTGTAGTGTGTTCGTGGCAGGCAGGCAGAGCTCCTATATTTTGTTCCCAGAGGCACCTATAGGACTTGAAGTGTGTTAGTCCCATTACACACACAGAGCTATATTTTCTTCCCAGAAGCACCTATAGGACTTGAAGTGTGTTAGTCCCATTACACACACAGAGCAATATTTTCTTCCCAGAAGCACCTATAGGACTTGAAGTGTGTTAGTCCCATCACACAGAGCTCCTCTATTTTCTTTGCATAAGCACCCACAGGACTTCTAGTGTGTTAGTGGCATCACACAGAGCTCCTATATATTCTTCTCAGCAGCACCCACAGGACTTCTAGTGTGTTAGTGGCATCACACAGAGCTCCTCTATTTTCTTTGCAGAAGCACCCATAGGACTTCTAGTGTGTTAGTGGCATCACACAGAGCTCCTATATATTCTTCTCAGCAGCACCCACAGGACTTCTAGTGTGTTAGTGGCATCACACAGAGCTCCTCTATTTTCTTTGCAGAAGCACCCACAGGACTTCTAGTGTGTTAGTGGCATCACACAGAGCTCTCTATTTTCTTTGCAGAAGCACCCATAGGACTTCTAGTGTGTTAGTGGCATCACACAGAGCTCCTATATATTCTTCTCAGCAGCACCCACAGGACTTCTAGTGTGTTAGTGGCATCACACAGAGCTCCTATATTTTCTTTGCAGAAGCACCCACAGGACTTCTAGTGTGTTAGTGGCATCACACAGAGCTCCTATATTTTCTTTGCAGAAGCACCTATAGGACTTCTAGTGTGTTAGTGGCATCACACAGAGCTCCTATATTTTCTTTGCAGAAGCACCTATAGGACTTCTAGTGTGTTAGTGGCATCACACAGAGCTCCTATATTTTCTTCTCAGCAGCACCCACAGGACTTCTAGTGTGTTAGTGGCATCACACAGAGCTCCTATATTTTCTTTGCAGAAGCACCTATAGGACTTCTAGTGTGTTAGTGGCATCACACAGAGCTCCTATATATTCTTCTCAGCAGCACCCACAGGACTTCTAGTGTGTTAGTGGCATCACACAGAGCTCCTCTATTTTCTTTGCAGAAGCACCCACAGGACTTCTAGTGTGTTAGTGGCATCACACAGAGCTCCTCTATTTTCTTTGCAGAAGCACCCATAGGACTTCTAGTGTGTTAGTGGCATCACACAGAGCTCCTATATATTCTTCTCAGCAGCACCCACAGGACTTCTAGTGTGTTAGTGGCATCACACAGAGCTCCTCTATTTTATTTGCAGAAGCACCCATAGGACTTCTAGTGTGTTAGTGGCATCACACAGAGCTCCTATATATTCTTCTCAGCAGCACCCACAGGACTTCTAGTGTGTTAGTGGCATCACACAGAGCTCCTCTATTTTCTTTGCAGAAGCACCCACAGGACTTCTAGTGTGTTAGTGGCATCACACAGAGCTCCTCTATTTTCTTTGCAGAAGCACCCATAGGACTTCTAGTGTGTTAGTGGCATCACACAGAGCTCCTATATATTCTTCTCAGCAGCACCCACAGGACTTCTAGTGTGTTAGTGGCATCACACAGAGCTCCTCTATTTTATTTGCAGAAGCACCCATAGGACTTCTAGTGTGTTAGTGGCATCACACAGAGCTCCTATATATTCTTCTCAGCAGCACCCACAGGACTTCTAGTGTGTTAGTGGCATCACACAGAGCTCCTCTATTTTCTTTGCAGAAGCACCCACAGGACTTCTAGTGTGTTAGTGGCATCACACAGAGCTCCTCTATTTTCTTTGCAGAAGCACCCATAGGACTTCTAGTGTGTTAGTGGCATCACACAGAGCTCCTATATTTTCTTCTCAGCAGCACCCACAGGACTTCTAGTGTGTTAGTGGCATCACACAGAGCTCCTATATTTTCTTTGCAGAAGCACCTATAGGACTTCTAGTGTGTTAGTGGCATCACACAGAGCTCCTATATTTTCTTCTCAGCAGCACCCACAGGACTACCGACTACAATGGCTGGAAGACCGCCAAGGGGAGGCAGAGCGTGCAGAGCCAAGAACACAGGGCAGACAGTCTCTGTTTCTAGTGGACGTGGCCGTGGACGTGGACGTGGTCGTGCATCGTCATCAGCACGTGGCCATGGGACACGCGCGTCTTTGTTTTCGGCAGCTGGACATGTGGAGCCGCATCATGCTGAAGGCTTGGTAGAATGGATGACCAAGCCCTCCTCATCCTCCTCATCCTCTCTCACCCAGGCTCAGGGTACTGACAGAGCATCATCAGCCACCCCTTCCCTAGACCCACCATGTCCTCCTGAGGAGTCCCCGAACTCTTTGAGCACAGTGTTGGGTACATGCTCCAGGAGGATGCCCAACGATTCGAAGGCTCGGATGACGATACCCAGCTTGAGGAATCTGGCAGTACAGTTCCACCAGCTGCAGCTTACTGCCAGGTTTGCTCTAGTGGTGAAGAGGGAGGGGATGATGAGGTCACTGACTCCACGTGGGTGCCTCAAGGGAGAGAGGATGAGGAGGAGGACGAGGAGGAGGAGGATGCGGCGTCACATGTCCAACGAGGCAGGATGCCCCCTGGAGGCCAGGTAGAGGCCAGCACAGCAACTGTACAACACCGCAGAGCTCCGCCTGTGCAGGGCGCTGCCTCTGCACGTTATCAGAAAAGTTCTTTGGTGTGGGCCTTTTTTGAGACGAGTGCAGCAGATCGCACCACTGCTATTTGCAATATTTGTCTCAAGCGTATCTCGCGTGGCCAAAACATCAGCCGCTTGGGCACGACAAGCATGACCAGACATATGGCGACCTGCCATGCAGCTCGTTGGCAGGCACACATAAAAGACCCACACCAAAGAACTAAGCGGACCTCTCCTTGCTCCTCCTCAGCTGGGATCTCCATCCCCACTACACCTTCAGTCCTCTCTGAAAGCTGCTCTGAGAGGACTGAAGGTGTAGAATTCGGTGTGTCACAACCAAGTACTTGCAGTACACCGACGTCCGAATGCAGCAGGCAAATTTCCCTGCCCCAGCTGCTGGACCGTAGAAAGAAGTACACTCCCAGCCATCCACATGCCCAGCGGTTGAATGCTAGCCTTGCTAAATTGCTAGCACTTCAACTGCTGCCTTTTCAGTTGGTAGACTCGGCCCCCTTCCGTGAGTTTGTTCAATGTGCGGTTCCTCAGTGGCAGGTTCCCAAACGCCACTTTTTCTCGCGGAAGGCGATTCCGTCTCTCTACCGGCATGTGGAGGGCAATGTCCATGCCTCGCTGGACAGGGCGGTCAGCGGTAAGGTGCATATTACCGCTGACTCATGGTCCAGCAGGCATGGACAGGGACGGTACCTTTCTTTCACGGCCCATTGGGTCACTCTATTGGCAGCTGGGAGGGATGCAGGACAAGGTGCAGTAGTGTTGGAGGTTGTTCCGCCACCACGCCTCCAAAACGCGACTACTGCTACTGGTTGTGACACACCTCTCTCCTCCACCCCCTCCTCTTCTTCTTCCTCCAGTGCTCTGTCCTTGGAACCAGCGGTGCTCCGTAGGCGTACAAGGGGCTACGCAAGTACGCAGGCAAAAAGATGCCATGCCGTGCTTGCGCTGGTGTGTTTGGGGGACAGGAGCCACACTGGGCCAGAGGTTCTGGCAGCTCTGCAGGGGCAGGCCGAGAGGTGGTTGACGCCACGTCAGCTTAAGCCAGGAATGGTCGTTTCTGACAATGGCACCAACCTCCTCTCCGCC